>CANUEX010134833.1:0-19295 GCA_948099535.1 Jatropha multifida
AATAGTGACGCACAGTGTTTTTCAAAAATATCCGATTCGGGTCTAATTTAAATTAATTCGGTCCAATTAAAGAAATATTGGTCCGATTTTATTCAATTAACGGTTATTCAATAAATTTTCGGGTGAACCAAAATGATTTTCGATTCCCATAATATTACGTGGCGTAATATTATTGGCTAATAATTTACAATTTAAATTTAAATGGGAATGTTTCGAAATAAAAATTTCAGGATATTATATATACTTATTTATATAATAATTAAAATATAATTGTAATGGATGCAATTCTGAATTTCTTTTGTTCTTTTCCTTTTTTAATTAAATATTTCAACACATCAAGTTGACGTGGATGCATGTGATGGAGAAGAAATTAAAAATTACATATATTATTAAGTTCTTGAAAATGAATATTTTATAATATTTTTTTTTTTTCCTTTTAACATGTGGCTGTATCTGACAACAGCTTTTTAAAACGTTACTTTTTATATTATTTAGTAACTGAATAGCTTATCTAGATCCAATTTTTAAAACATCATTTCTTATACTATTTGGTAATAGAAAAATATATCTAGATCCAGTCCATATTCTTACTTATGCCGAACTAATGAAATTTATTATTTTTATTTAAACGAGTATATTTCTGATTATATATTTGAAAAAATAAAATAAAATCGAAACACTTTAAAAAAATTTTAATTTTATTTATTTGGTCCATAGGTGGGGACATAGACTGAGTCTAGATAAATTTTTTCTATTTAACAACATAACATTTAAACTAGATTTGAAAGGTTAAAATAGCGTTTTACAAAAAATTAGTATTAGAACCCCCGTGATGTGCAAAGCAATATTAAAGCATGAAATAATAATTTACATATTATTCAAAAATTGTAAAATTATATAATAAAATGATAAATTATATCTCATTGAAATACGTTGAAAAGTTGCAATGCTAAGATATATCTTCTTAAGTATCCCGTGAAGTCTTTCATAAAATATATAATAGTAAAAGTCATGCATGGTATGATCTACATAAAAAAATGCATACACATAACTAATTTTCAATGGTGATAATAATTTTCAGAATTTAATTAATTATATTGAAATAAGAAAATAAGTATTTTTTATTTTATGTTAATGATTTATTATAAATGATTGTTTATTTATTTGAAATATTAATGTATTAATTATTTAGTATAGTGTGTCATAAGCGTGATATTTTATTTTTTTTAAAAATTATCATTTCTTGTACGTTTCTGTATCTCATGTACCGTGTGCATACAATATAATTCTTGGTATATTAGACTACTTCATACACTAAGCTAATCAACAAAGATTTTTTCGTTACCAATAAAAAATGAAGTATTTTTTTATGTGTTTTTATGTCATTGAAATAAAAAATTAAGTTTTTTTTATTTTATGTTTAGAATTTATTATAAATGATTGTTTATTTATTTAAAATATTAATATATTATTTATTTAATGTAATGTGTTATAAACATGTAAATGTCTTTTTTTAAAAAATTATTATATCTCATATATTCCCGTATCTCGTGTCCTATATCCGTGCAACCTAACATTTGATATATAATACTATTTCATATACTAACCTAATCAACCAAAGTGTTCCCTTATTACAAATAAAAAATAAAGTGTTTTTTTTATAACATATATCATGAGGAAATTTCTTATTATTACTTATTAATTATTTTAATTTATATTTATATTAAATATATTTTTTCTATTAAATTTTCTATTAACTATGTATAAATTATATGAATTATATAATATAAGAGAAAAAGAATATGATTTTATACTTATGTTTTCATATAACTAACTACTTGCTCCTTATATTTTAAAAATTACACTATTTTTTTTATAATTTGTTTCTATGAATCAAATTATCATTTAGTCTATTATTTTAGATTTAATCGTTGATGAATCTAAATTATAAGATAAAATAGTGTAATTTTAAAAAATACAAGATCAAAATAATTAATTATGTCAAAATATAAGGATAAAAAATATAATTTTTTTTTCATTTTTAATTCATTTATATACAGGTTAGTCGTATGATTTACTAACACTTAACACTTAGATTATATTTAGTTGAATGTAATGCATTATAATGTAATCAAATATTAATAAAAAATGTAATTGAATGAAATGTAATTAAGATTTCATTATTTTGTTTGGTAATGTAATCCATAAAATTTATGAAGTGTAATAGTTATTCTATTTTTATGTTTATTTATATTTGTAATTTAATATAATTAAAATGCTATCACCACCAATATATTGCCACCATCACCTCAAACACCACTCCACTGCCGCCACTACCACCACTATTATCTCAAACATTACTCCACTGCTATTATCACCACTAACACATCATTATTAATATAAAAAAATATCTAAACTAAAAACTATTTAGTATATTAAATTATTAAAGGTCACTTAGATTTATAAATTTATTTGAACTATAAAATTTAAAAAAGAAGGTAAGCTGAAAAAGGTCACATAATTTTTATTATGTGATGGTGGTGTTAGAGTGGTGGTCGTAGTGATCGTAGTAGAGTGATTGAAATGACAATGGCAGCAATATAAAGTGATAGTTGTGATGGTGATGATGGTGATAAAGCGTGGTGGTGATGGTGGTAGTTGAGGTAGTGGTGGTTGTTGGGTGCTGGTGGTAATGATGATGTGATGGAGCAACGGTGGTGGTGAGAGTAATGGTGATTAAGGCGGAGCAGTGGTGGTGGTGGTAGTAGTGGCGGTGAGGTGGTAGTAGTGGCGGTTAGATGGTAGTGTTAAATAGCATTGAATAATAAATTTTTTATGTGCTTGATGTGATAAACAATACATGTGTTTTTTTATGTGATGAATATTACATCAAATTAAGTAATGAAAATTATACATATAATCTCAATTACATTATATTTTCTAAAAAAAGTCTACTCAAACAATGTAATTAGTTATGTAACGTAATTCTCATTCAATTATATCATTGATTACATCATATCAAATATGGTCTTAATACTTAAATATAAAATAATGGATGGATAATTTCATTTAACGGGTTTAAACTACAGGTATAGAATAGTGTAATTTTTAAAATATAAAGATAAAATAGTTAATTATGTATAAATATAGGGTTATAAATATAACTTTTCCTAATATAATTATATAATATAATAAATTTAAAATTAATTATATAATACAATAAATTTAAAATTAATTATATAATATAATAATAATTTATAACTCAATTATATTTTTCCTGACGATAAAATGGGCACTATTTTATTTATTTATAAATTTTAAATTTTCCGAGCTTCTTGTAGAGAAAGAAAACAGCTGCTCTCACCTCCACAGCCCTCTAAAGCCACACTCCCATAACAACCATGAGGTCTCACCCTCCTCCTCTATCCAAACTCGCGTACGCCCAACCCGATGACGACGCCGACCCATTAATCCGACCCAATGTCACCACCCCCGCTCTCCCTGGCGTTCGCAAGAAAGGAACCGGGGTCCGGCCCTGGCTCCTCCTTGATTCCACCGGTCAGTCCCAGGTTGTGGAGGCTGGTAAACATGCCATCATGCGCCGCACTGGCCTACCCGCCCGTGATCTCCGGATTCTGGACCCGCAACTCTCATACCCATCTACGATTTTGGGTCGAGAGAGAGCGATCGTCATTAATTTGGAGCATATAAAGGCAATAATTACAGCCCAAGAGGTTCTTCTGTTGAATTCTAGAGACCCGTCTGTTATACCGTTTGTTGAGGAGTTGCAAAGGAGGCTTTTGTGTCATTATGATGCTACTAAAACCCAGGTTTGTGATCGTACTTTTTCTATTGTGATTAAAAATTGCGTGTTCTTGATCTTTTTGTTTTGTTTTTATTGTCAAGTGATCAAATTTGATGCATATTTGCTAATGATGTTTGATTTTATTCACTTCTTTAGTGTATAATTCAAGATTCATTTACTTATTATGCTGAAATTTGTTGGTTTATTGAGAACACATTTTTATGTGGGAATTTGATGTAATTTTTGTTGTTTTTTGTTGAATACTTACCTGTGCAATTCAAGCTTGTCTACTCTTGTTGGTAGATATGTGTTACTGTAGGATGCAATTGAACGAAATGGGATGCAATCAAATAAAAATTCAATAGTAAAACGAACTAAATATTTATTTCATATATAATATTGGGTTTAATTGCAGCATACAAAGGTGGGTTTAATTACAGCATACAAAGGTAATGCATCTAAGTTTATGTCGGATATAGATGGTCTTTAAGGTGTTAGAAGAATATTTTTTTCCAGTGATCATGTGAAGAATTTAGGACAATGAAACTCGGACCCTTTTTTTCCTTTTTGTGTTGGCGAATAAGTTGTAAATGAATTGGAAATGGGTTATTTAATCCAACTATTGAGTCAAAAACTGAAAATGAATCAGCTACAATAATTCACTGGACTGTTTCCATTGGTATTTGATGAAATCTTGTAATGAAAAAAGAATTTTCCCAAGTGAAAGCTGAAGTTGGTGAAAACTTTGTCCCAACTTGGTTAAGGTCAGACAGCCCTCTCTGTTTACATAATTGTTGGAATTGTCTCTCGATCTTCAAGCTTGTATTTTTTTTTTTTAAAATTTAGAGGAAATTCTGACTTAGAAATATCTTTAATTTTGTGTTTTATTTTCTCTCTCTCTCGCCCGCGCTCTTTAGTACTTGTAAATGTATAGCTATTATTGACTCTAAAATTGGTTACCTTTTGAATCATCATGTGCTTGCTTCTTTGCTTTTTGTTTTTCTGTATAGGAGGTTGATGACTCAAATTGGACAAATTTGTATGACACTGAAGAACAACAATCAAAGGCAAGTCAGAAAAATTTTCCTGAGGGCTTTCCAGATTCTCAGGATCAGGCTGAGAGAGGAAAGGATGGGAAACCGGGTCTTGAGAATCGAGATGGATCAAATGTTCTTCCATTTGAGTTTGTCGCACTAGAGGCATGCCTTGAGGCTGCATGTGGTTGCTTAGAAAATGAAGTGAGCATTCATATTTTCCTGTTTGGTAGCTTTTTGGTATATTTAGTGGCAATGTTACTTTGCTCTCATTGTCTTTTCATTTTCCATAATCTCACCAGGCAAAAACACTGGAGCAAGAGGCTCATCCAGCTTTGGATAAGCTGACTTCAAAGATCAGTACTCTCAATTTAGAGCGTGTGCGCCAAATTAAAAGTCGTTTGGTTGCAATAACTGGCCGTGTTCAAAAGGTTTGTTAGGGTTTTAATTGCTCATTTTCTCATGTTTCTTATTATGCTGCAATAGGTTTTTATGAATTGTTAACTTCAATTTTAAATACCTCATTCTGTTGTAATTAATAATGCTTGTGTATACATCACTAGGTTAGGGATGAGCTGGAACACTTGTTGGATGATGATGAAGACATGGCCGAGATGTATCTAACAGAAAAGTTGGTTCAACACCTAGAAAATTCGTCCACAACCTCTTTAAATGAGAGAGACGACATGGATGATGAATATCTCCAAGCAGACATGGATAATCGGTACCAAACAAAATCATCACTGCTTTAATACACGCTTAATTTTCTCCAATTCTTGACTATACTATCTTTTCACCCAAAATCCTTGTTTTATGGCATCAGGATTCCTGCTGAAGTCTCATTGGAAGCTCATGGAGCTTCTACTAGTGGGGAGGCTGATATTCACAATGCTGACAATCCAGAGGATCATCTGTTTATTGCTTCTAATGTTCTCAGCAGGGACAGTCATGGGACACATACCAGTACCACTAGAAGTGCTATAAGTAAACACCTTGATGTAGAGGAGCTAGAAATGCTGCTGGAGGCATACTTTGTACAGATTGATGGCACACTGAACAAGCTATCCACGGTATTCAACTTACATTTCCTCTCTATTCTTCTGATGTGCATCACTTTTCATATCAGCATACATTTTGGCTATGAATGTCCAGTATAACAATGTTGTGGACGTAAGTATTAACTCGTTATGCTTGTTAAGTATGTCCTTGAATTAGATTGGTGCATGTATAATGATGTGGGTTTGCCCATTTCCCTTTTGTATATATACCTACTTGTTACTGCTCAAATTTTAGAGCAAGAGTTTCTGGCATTAAACGTTAATGTAATCAAAGCATATCATTGCTATTTGGGTTTTCATCCATTCAAGTATGTGACGGCTTGTGATATCATACATTTTCTTTCCTTTTAATCATGCATTTTAATCCAAAAATTGTGCTAGAAATTTTGTCTGCAAGAATGTGTTGTGCGCATGGTGTAGAAAAATAAATCGAACAACATCTAATGTTTTTTCTTGCTTATCATTGTTTTATATATTCTGATTGATCTTGGAAGCTGAGGGAGTATGTCGACGACACAGAAGACTACATCAACATAATGCTGGATGACAAACAGAATCATCTCCTACAAATGGGAGTCATGTTGACAACAGCAACCCTAGTGATCAGTTGTTTTGTTGTTGTTGCCGGTATTTTTGGCATGAATATCAACATCGAGTTATTCAATGAAGAAGTAGAAGTGGGAATGCACAAGTTCCTGTGGACTGTTGGGGGCAGCTGCACCGGTAGTGTATTCCTGTATGTAATTGCTATTGCCTGGTGCAAGCACAAGCGATTATTAGAATAATCGATTGGCTTCGTAAAATGAGGCTCAGCTATGTACTAGGTGGCAATAAATCTGACTGGTGGTTGTATGTTACTTTGTGACAATTCTGACAGCACTCTCAATGCATATAATATACATGGTCTTCTCAAGGGATTTCGGATTTGAATTCCCTGGAATACCGCGGGGAGGGGAGAGTTATCTCCTTGTACATGTCTTCTTAATAATTCTATACCCAGAAAACATACATGCTTTATAGTGTATGTGGAGATTATTACGCACAGGCTTTACTTGTAATAATTTTACATAGCAGCAACACAACTGAATTGTGAGTTGAATGGGCTTTGCCTGGTATATAAATTATATTCTTATTTTTTAGGCATTGCTTGATTATTTAGGAAGTAACTTTCTTCTTTTTATAAGGAAAAAAAAAGGTAGTATGTACTGTGCATGCATATATATATATATACGAAATAAAAAATAAAAAATGTATCAATGTTGAACAAAAAAATAATTCATCTAAAACAAATTTTTAAAGATTTCTACTCAACATTTCTAATATTTTACGTTCAAAGTCAATAAACCTCATCAGGCTCAAATCCAATTGGGCTTGGGCTATAAGCCCAATAGAGATAAGATTTTCACATTAAAAAAAAGATAAAGGAGAAAAATTCAAACGTGGCAATCTGTATTTTCTGTGAAAGCAAAAGAGTATTTGGACTGAAGTGAAAAGAAGATAAAACCCATAACAAAAAATCATCTGTAAGGCTGAAAACAAAAACCAGTGGCTGAGGTTTTCTTGAAACAAAGAGAAAGAGTGGTTTCTTTTCTGTAATGGTTAAAAATGAGTTCAATATCACAAAGTGTTTTAATGGCAGTCACAGTTACAGTGAACAAGTTTGCTTCATCAAATGTTCATGCAGTTCAAAGAAGAGAAGCTAAAAGATCTTCGGCAACTGCAGCACCATCGTCTTCTACATTTGGAAGAAGAGGAATCTTCCTCTCTACTTTGGTTGCTGCTTATCCAGTTGCTACTGATTCCAAAACTGAGCTTCTTAACAGTATGTATATATATGTATATGCTTAAATTCTGTTTTAATTTGTTCTCTTTTTTTTTTTTTTTTTTTTACTTTTAGTTTCTTAATGGCGGATTGAAATCTTCTTTAATTAATTTTATCAGAATATTTGAAGAAATCAGAGGAAAACAAGACCAAAAATGATAAAGAGGTATGACATTGCATATTGCTTGTAATTTTTTTAGTAATTTCGATATAATGTAATGGGTATAGTGGTCACTTTTATCTTGTATAAGAATTGCATAACAAAATTTTAAAATTTTTTTATATTTAATTTTAATTACTTGGCGGTGATGATAGATATTATGGTAATGTGGGGTAGATGATGGTGCATGGTAAGCATAAAATAAAAAAATTTAATTATGGTTATGTTAATATTGGTATACATATATAATGACCTCAATGAGATCTTTATAAGGTATAAATAAATTTGAATGTAGGAATTAATTTACAAATGATAAAATTTGGTTTATTTACATTGGATTTTATAAAATTTAATTCGTGAAAGCAAAATAAACATTTTTATTTGTATTAAATATAAAAACATATATACACGTTAAGTTATTTTTTGATAATAAGTGCATATATGACCTGAGAATATATTTAGGTTCAAATTCTTCGTACTTTTAAAAAATATATAAAATTTATTTTTACTAGTACTAAACAGAAATTAATACATTTGGTTTATATGTGATTAACTCTATAAATGTTGTTTTGTAATAAGAGATTGGATAGCTATTACAAGCGCAACTACAAGGATTACTTTGACTATGTAGAAGGATCATTGAGAGGAAAGAAAGGGCAGGAACTATCTGAATCAGAGAAGAGTATTCTTGACTGGCTAAAGAATAACAAATAGTACAACAATAAATACTTCAACTTCAGAATAAATTTTTAGTGGATGTAAATTGAATTTTTATCAATGATAATGTGATAATTTGCTTTCTTTTCTTTTTTTTTCTTTTTTAGGGAATAAACTATTTATTAATATATATGTTTTCCTATTCGTGTTTATCTGAAACTCATCTAATCTTGTTCACGCCCTTTCCATTTACAGTAATCGAACACTCGGCTCCTTATTTAAGAGATTTGAATGTCTTTCACTTAGACCAACTCTCGATATATCAATGTGTTAATTTTTGCACATTAATCTAAAGTTGTTCTCTTTAATTCTTTTATCCAATTAAAGTCAGACCATTTCTATTGGAATTAGTGGATTCGTAGCTCTTACTTTCTATAATTAAATAATAATTAATATATCAATTAAGTAATTTAAGTTCAGCGAGAGAAAAAAAATGTAAATCCCAGTTATGTGCAATTGTGCATACAACTAATACAATATATCCTTTGTGGGTGTTTATGGGCCTCAAAATGTCAAAGGATGTGGAAATTAGCTCTCCTAAGACCATCCGAATTATCAAACTCAACTGAATCATTTTGGTTTGGTTCAGTTGATATTTTAGGAATTTGATTACCATTCGATTTCAACAGCAACAACCGAACAATTTTTTGTTTTGTCACTTGCATAGCTAATTTAATTGATATTTACGCCCGAATAATCGAACCAAATCCAAATCTATCTCATTCGATCCGATCAAGCTAAACTGAACCGATTTGATTCGGTCCAATTCGATTCAACTGAATGCTCACTCTCTACTTTCAAATACATGTATATACATAACATAAGTGTTCTTAATTTAAAAACCTTTTAAATTAAGCCTAACTTAGCTTGCGTCGCATCGTATTTATAAAGAGAAGCGCTCTCAATAGAGATTTAATAGATATATCTATTTTCAATGTATGATTTAATCATCCATTTATTGACCGATTGAATAAAATATGACAATCTCTTTGATTCATATTAAAGAAATACCCTTCTGAATTACGAACACCTTTAGGCAATTACTGAAGTTTATGAATTCCTACACCTCCACGTGCAATTTCTCAAATCTAAACTTTGAAAGCAAAGAACATTTCCTGCCGACCGATGCAAAATGTCAAACTAACAATAAATGAAAATGTGCATAATAGGCTATGATCCTGTTTAAATAAAGAAAATATTACAACTTTAATTAATTAATTATTGTTCTTATTATTGAAATTTACATGCGCATGTTCTTTTATTTTATAATTAATAATTTTGTCTAAAACCTAACATACAAGAAAGAAAATTTTTTGTCTTGTGCCTATAAAAACATAAGGGTCGTTGTAGATTATCTTTTTGATTCACCAAACTCATATCTGTTTGTCTGCAAGACAATACAATTTAACTAATTAAATTATTTTTTAATAATGATAGTTATCTGCTGTGAAATTGAAATTATTTTTGAAAAACATCATCATTTTCAGTGTAGTTATTATAAAAAATTTGAATCAACATTTTTTTTTCTTTTTGGTACATGAAGAAAAGAAAAGTTGAGAAAATACTTAGATATATAAATTGTATAAACTGCTCTGTAACAGAGTATGCGATGGAGAAAGTGCCAAGTTGATCATCTCACGTATAGAGATTGGAAATTGTATCCGATCACTCCCTCAATATTATTTAAACCGTGTTGGCCTTTTAGGGATCAAAAGAAAAAGATAATATTATTAATTAAATAAATAAAAACAATAATATCCAAATGATAAATAATTTGAGAACAACTCAAATTAACATTTTTGCATGTTTTTTTATGTTCTTTTGGTATCAATAATAGCACATTGTTGATGGTTGCCTATTCATAAAACACATGTACAGCAGCTAGCAGAAATGAATGATATACAAGAGACAAGAAGAGCAATGTCCTGAGAAATGGAAACACTTGCTGTTAAAACGACATCAGAGACAGGAATGGAAATTTTGGCATTGGCAATGTATGTATGTATGTATTATTTAAGAAACGACAAACCCACTCCTTTCCCCGCTGTACATAACAGGAGATTGAAGGTTTTGTTTTGATGGTGGTTGGAAGGGCAGGAGATGTTTTTCGCCATGCCTAATTACTCTCTTCCTTGTCCAATGTGATGGATATTGCAGAAGCATACCCTAATCCCTACCTATACGTGTGTTTGTGTTTTTATTTTTTTTTATATATATTCTTTTCGTCTTTCCTTTGGTTACGGAAATTTTTAATGACACCAAATCCAAAACTTAACTATCTGTTTAAGTAGTTAAAAGAGAATTTAGGCTGTATTCGGAAACAACTTTTTAAATAATTTTTATCGTTTTGTAAAAAGTTAATTAATATAACGTTTAACTTGTAGCGTTTCATGAAAAATTACTCAAATAATAATAGCTAAACACTATTAAAATAATTAATAGTTACAAAAACAGCTAATTTTACCGAATAAATACTTAATCATTAATCGGAAAAACGTTAGAAAATTTGATTATTTTATGCTTGGGAAAATATAACTAAAAATTGAGGGAGTATTTTTCAATCAATTTATACAAAATGTTCTTTTTCGAATGATGTCAAGAAATATCGTGCGAGCTGAAACGGCTAAACATAAAATCTCTTTTTAGTTTAAGACATTTCTACAATTAAGTACATATTTTTTTCTTATGCTAATTAAATATATTTCTTTTTATTTTTTAGTAATTCAAAACATAATTATTATGTAAAAATTAATTACTATTAAATGAAAAAATTTATGATAATAGGAAAACTTTATTTTACTATAAGCAGTTAAAATTAAAGATGTTCCAAAGAAAAATTTGACAAAATTTTAAACAATTATAAAGTTAATTGACATCAATCAAAAGTAAACTGTGCTTTAAAGATATAATCAAATAAATCTAAAATAATATTTTAATTATATTATGTTACAACTCGTCAATAACAATCTTCATCTTTTAATATGGATATGCATATTTAATGGTATCATCATCTTTAAGAAGGAATCCAATTTTTTAATTTTTAAAATATTCTAAATTCGCTTACAGCCAGCTTGTTGTAGGCTAATGTCTGTGTACTTCTATGTACATATTTATCAAGGAAAAAAAAAGTACTTTCATGTACATAAATAAATGTACAAATATTTTCAATTATCACTTTATGTTTAATTAACCAATTGATGCTCACGTGACTATAAAAAATTACATCAAAACCCATATCGGTTCAATCCAAATCGCATTTTAAAAAAAATCCAAATGAATTTATCTGATTCGATTCAATTTAATTCGATTTATTTTTTTTTTTGTTTATAGGTTTGATTTCTAAAAACATTTGAAATTGAAATCAGATATAATAGTTTAAAAATCAAAATAAATTGAATTAATTCGGTTGGATCGATTCTACTTTAGAAGCATTGAATAATTTGGGGATATGAAAAAAAAAACATGTGGGTTTAGGTCAGTAGTTTGACATCCTAAATTCTGTAGAGATATATTTTATTAAGCTTTTTGATAGAGTCGAAATATATAATGTGAGCTTAGAATCGTTGAATTAAAAAAAAATATATATGAAACATATAATTGTGCATGTCACCAAGTTCAATGACAGCTGCAAAGCAGACAACGCAAAAATTTTACAAAAAATATAAAAATTAAAAATTATTTTTTAAATTGAGATCCTTCCAAATGGGATAATAAACAAAATGAGGCATGTCCCTTTGGGTCAGGAAGATCTCAGGCAGGATCTCCTGAGCTTCAAGAAAAAGGTCGAGAACTTGCATATGAAATATTCCAATATTGAATTTTGTCATTTTATTTTTTTATTATTTTTTTTCTGCACTATACCCATAACCCATATTTACACTTCCCATCATCTTTGTCTCATTTTCATCTTCGTATACATAAAGCCAAGATTTTGAGTTAAGCATTAAAACAAGAATTGGGTGTTTCTTTTCTTCCTTTTCTTTATTCTTTATTTTAGATTTGGGAAAGAAAAATTGTTTAAATTCCTACCTAAACAGATTTGATTATTTGGTGTTTATTTTGGATAATATAATGTTCTATAGCCACCAAAGTTAGGTGTGTATGTGGTACTTTTTTTTGTCTTGTTTTGTTGAAAAGTACTGAGAGTTATGGATTAAAAAATCATGAATTATCAAATAATAAATAACAAGTTATGGATTAATACATGACATGCATAACTCAGTCAATGATGGCCATTTTTTCTTCCTAAACTAAAATATTAGGGTTTGGTTAATTTCTTGATCTCTTTCAGGCTGGAATTGGACATTTGGTCTCATCAATTCTTGAATTATTCATTGAAATTTGAAGTAGTTGGCAAGTTTGAGACTTTTTTGGTTGATTAATTAGTACTCAAATCCATAATTTTCAAATGTTTTTAAAATCAGATCGGATAATAAATTAAATGAATGACTAAATCGACTTTTTAATAATGTATAATTGATTAAATTAAAATTATTGGTTTAACGACAGCTACCTAATATTCTGGAGATCCTTTCTCGAAACCTATATGTGTTTCCGTAGGTCTTAAAAGTTAAAATTTATAGAATTATAAATTTAAAGGATTATTATATTTGAAGATTTCAAGTTTTCTATTATACTATTAATTTAATGACTTAAAAAAAATCAATATTCTAATATAAAACATGCACTTTATTTCTTCTTTCATACTAAAAGAAAATACGGCCTTTTACTACAATACAAAAAATGTTTTTTTTGTGACATTTGGAATGCTAACCTATGATAGGTTAGTTATAATTTTCTTTTATTTTTTGCAAATTTCTTCGTTTTTCTTTTAGTAGGAAAAATTTCTTTTTTAAATCACATATTTAGAAAAAATTATATATCATTATTTTTAAATATGCATTTTTCAATTTCTTTTAAGATAAATATTTTTTAAAATTGATAGAAATATTTTACTTCTCTCTATAAATTATTTTTATTTTAATAATTTTAACTACATTCGTATTCTAAAAAAATAATATATCCAATACTTCTTGAAATATATTGTAATGATATAAATTAAGTAAAGGGAATTTTAAAATACAATTAAAATGAATTAAAGTAAAGGGACATAAAATAAATATTAAAAGTGAATAAAATCACAAAATTGCTTTTGAAAATTTTCTAACTATTAATAAAGTATTAATATAAGTTTCTGAAATAGCAAAATAATTAAAAAATAATACACATTCCTAAAATTTATTTAGTTTGATAAATGTGATTTAAATTTTTTTATCCACTTCAAAAAGTAGGATATTAAAAAAAGTAAGCATTTAATAGTAATTAAGCAATTTTTTTATTTTTAAATTAAATAGAAAGTTTTTTAGCTGTAAAATAGGCAGGTAGTTTTCTTTTTCATTCTATCATCCGATGGCTAAGTTTTAAATAGTAAAATCTAATGGTCATTAGTTATTCACCATCGCTACAGAATTATTAACCTTATGTACTGTAGTTTTGTCCAAAAATATGAGTTGAATCCAATTGGAGATAAATTAATAGAAAAATAATTAATTATAACCAAGATGATAAGTAAATGGTTTTTAATTATAGGATCCGTTCAGTAAAATCAGTTATTTTAGTACCGTTTATCAATTAATTATATTTAAATAATTTTTTTATAAAACGCTAAAAGTTAAATATTACATGAGTTATTTTTTTTTATAAAATGCTATCTTAATTTAAATAAAAAATTACATCTGACATCTTGACGGATCAAGACGCTAAAAGCCATTTTAAAAATTATTTACGAAAACAGCAATAAACACAATACAAAATGAAATGAGAAGAATTGCTAGGAAGTGAAAAAAAAAAAATAATAGTAATAATAGGAAGAGTTGGGAAACAAAGAATGGACCACAATGTTCACTTCATATCATGAAGCAGCCATGTCCTAAAGCAAATTTCTGAACCTTTTACACAAAAAGTTTACTATAAATATACAAAGCAGGAAACAAAACTGTACCTTTACAATTCAATTAAATGTTTATTATTGTATATTTTTATTTGTTTTTCATTTTTATATATTTGAGTATTTATGTAATTGTGTGTGGTCATATAAAAGAAAGCATGGGGCTCCATCAGAAGAAGAAGAAGAAGAAGAAGAAACAAACACTGAGCAAAACCTGCAGAGAGGCTGCATAAAAGACATTGCCTCCATTGTACCAACTGTTCATTAACAAGAGAAATAAATTTTGAAGAACAAAGAAATTTATTTCCAACTTCTTTTCTCCGGTTGCTTCCCATAGCATTGACAGTAAAGGAAAAAACTAGAAAAAGAAAAAAAAAAAGAAAGAAAGAACGAGATCTATATAATGAAGATCCATTTTCTTTTTACTTTGACTGCACCATTTCTTTTGAAGCAACTTCACTGTGCTAAAATAGCAGCAATTTGGATGCAAATAATTTAATTACTCATCATCTCATTATCTTCCCCTTAAAACCATCTGAAGAAGAGAGATTGGAAACAATATTAATGAATTAATTAATCAATGTAGAACATTTAATTAATTAATAAAAATGAAAAAAAATGTATGCTTAACTGGTTATTTTGGAGTTGGTTTCCAGATAGAGAAGAAGGCTGTATATAACCAAAGTGGTCTTGATATGCAGATATCCCCTGCAAAAATGGTGAAATACTTAGAACAATATAAAGTAAACCAACCTAAAAATTTTAATATATAATAGGAAAATTCATTAATTTATTTAGGCTAATATAAAGAACCTCAAAATGAGTAGCTGAAAAACCAGCTGCAGCTTGTGAATAATCCAATGTACTCTGCATTGAAGCTTGATTCTGCCATGAAAAATCGAAAACCCATAAAAATAAGCTTCGAATACTACTATGTAATGAAAAAAATAAATAAATCCAAAATAAATTAACAGAATTATATGTTTATATAGTAAATTTAACCTTGGACCAGTTGATAGCCGGAGAACTAGCAGTATCATCAAGAAAATTAGCAGGAATTATTTCTTGCTCCTTATCTCCGCCGCGGCGTCTACGTTCATTTTGTCTTCTAAGACGACCATTGTTGATCAATGTAGTATCATTAAATGCAGGATAAAAGCCGCCATTGTCATAATAGTTGAAACTATAACTTTCTTCTTCATGAACATGATGATGAGGAGGAGGTCCTGACGAGGCATCAGAGACCATAGACAAATCCTCCTCATCATCATCATCGTGATTATAATCACGATCCTTATCTTCTCTCGTCATAATTTCTTCATCTTTAACATAATTTTCACAAGAACGCGTAGAATTATTATTCCTTTGCTTCTTGCTATTACCAAGAAAAGATTGTTCTAAATAAAGAGTCCAACCAGACTCACACCCACTACTACATTCCTGAGCGAAAGCATTCATACTTTCCTTCTCTTTTCCTTGAAGAAAGAACACTTAAAAGAATGAAGTTATTCTTCTTTTCTTGAAGAAAGAACACTTACAATAATGAAGTTATTGCAGCTAGTAATATTAACAGATATATGGTGTTGCAAAAAAGAATGGTTAAAAAGAAAGAAGAGTGAAGAGAGATGTGGAAAAGAGCAAGAGAATCAGAGTAGAATCCTAGACTAATTTTGTCCTCACTATCCTCATTCGGGCTATCTATGAGAATGTATCAAAAATTGCCAGTTGGGTGGGATATAGTGGGTGTATGCATGTAAGAGAGAGAGGTGAAAGCCACAACCCCTTCACATGCTAGACAGCGAGGCACTGTGTACCCTCTTAACAAAACCAGGTACAAGTCCATTTTCCCTTCCACATTTTATGGACACATATCCCTTGTGCAGTAATGCCTCTATCTCTCTATTATCACCCTCCTCTTTTCATCTTTTTGGATTTTCTTTTTCTTTTTCTTCTTGTGTTTGCTAATTTGATTTTATGTTCACACTCACATTTAAACTACATATTTTAAAAATGAAATTCTTAAGCTTAATGATAACATGGGTTTGTTCGGTTTGTTATACATGCTGTGGCTGGTTATCCTATGTGGTCCTTCTATAAGGATGATTATAAAGCATAGAGTTGGACACCATATATGTAGATGTATAAATGAATTATTTCAGACATTGTTGACAGAAAAATGTACCTTTAATTTGTTGATGTTAGCATGTGTTGTGTTTAGTCAATTATAGTTAGGAAATGAAGTTGCATTTCCTCAAGTTTATGTAATTTAGTATAATTTAAGGAAAGATTTTCCTATTTGGGTGTCAAAATATTATTAAATGGGTAATGTAATGCGAAATGTCTTTTACTTCAAAAAATCAAATATTAAGTATATTAAATCAGGTACTAATAATCACATAATGTAGCATTTTAAAAATGACTTTAAATATAATTATTTTTCGCTCGGACTCTCCAAGGAAAAAGAAATTTCCATTTTATGAGTTATTGCTCTTACACGGACACAAATGTTATGGCTAGGCATGGCAGAATGAGTAAAGACTGTCGAAATTTCTTGGGGCAAGGAATTGAAGGAGTAATGTAGTTGACTAGGTTTTTATGAATCCACATGCTATCACATTTTACCCTCTATCCCCTTTTCATGTTCTCAATATATACTTAAACTAATTAATTAATATTACTATTTCTATTTATTTAACAAATCAAACATGCATATATATGTGCATATGCGAGCTTCCAGATATTCACACACATGTATGCACGTGCACACGCACTTCAACCTCAAATTCTCTGTAAAACTCTTCCATTTGTAATTGTCATTTGCTGTTATCTTTGGTACTAGTTCCAACTGAAATGAAATTCTTTAAATGTCCCCATTTTCTCTTTTTTATAATACATATAAAATAAATATTGCAATCTTACAGTAATAAAACGGGAATTCCTATCCCACGGGATCATAGAGTGGAGGTGCACTCCCGATTCCACCTCATTTAGAGAATTAGGAAACGACTCCATTGTCATCTCTACTCAATCTCTTATAAAAGCCCTAAATTGCATTACATGGGAGGTTGGTTGATAAATGTCTTAAGGGTGCATATATAGGTAGCATGTGATGAATCTTTCATACATGAGCTCTCCCAATCAAAAATGATTGTGGTCAATCACACCACATGATGGCATTAAATTGGATGCTGCTATCTGTTTTGTTTTCCCTTTGAAATGTACAACCAATACAAATAGCCTATGTGGTCATACTAGATATGATGGTGATGGTAATGGTGATGACCAACTTGTTTCAACCGTGGAACCATCAATACCACTAATATTATTATCTTACTTACCATAATTTCATAATATGGATAGGACACATTCATAATATTTCGTAAATGAAAAATATGGATAAAATTAATAATTTAGTGACGGTAAAAAGCAAATATTTAACGCAAAAAATAACATTTTGATAATTATATTTATATGCATTGAGATGTAAAATATTATGGATAATTACCGTTCTTGAATATGGATAAGCTCACTTTTTTCTTTTTTTTTTTTTTTTTTTTGGAAACAAAATAATTGACAAATCAAAACATCAAATGTTAGGTGATCTGCAGCTGTTATAAAAAGCGTTTTTCGGCCGGGAAAGCAAGACTTTGTATCTTACCTCTAAAAACTTGCACGTTAAAAGTCTATCGATTAGGTAATGGTCGAAGGATGGAGAAATGTTTGCCTACCTGTACCCATTAAACATTCTTCTTAATCAGAATGAAATGTATCACCGCCTACCGCCGGTCCGGGTTCCAGACCGAGTTTTTTTTTCTATTTTCCAATTTGGCCCGAACTCGATATAATTCAGACCTGTCCAATACAAACCGGCGGACTTTATTTTGTTCCTTATGTCTAGGTTCGGCCCGACATGAACTGGGTTCTTTAAGGATCAATTCCAAACTAAGTGCGGCTCAATAAGATTGTCCTAATCCAAATATATTGATGGGCATTAGTGATCATCATCATCATCATTATCATCATCAACACCATATATAGTTTCAAAAGAAGCCACATATATATATTTATTTATTTTATAATTGAAAATGAAAACCAAGAAGAGAAATTTGATTGATTTTGTCAATGGTATCCAATTATGCTAATATATGATCTAGACAAGAGGGTCCTATATGGAAAAAGAATTATGGGTTTTAATGTGGTGATTTGGCACGATAAGAATGAGAAAAGCAAGGAAGTTTTTTTATGGTAATTATTCTCATCGAAATTTATAAAATTGATTAGTGACAATAAGTTCAAAAAAATAGGTAAAATTAACGGTATTTTACTTACAATTTCTAATTTATTTTAAGTAGTGATTTTAATTTTTAAGTCAAATTTAATACTACTTTTTTGATTTTTTTTCTTAAAAATAGATTTGATTATATAAACTAAATTAGTCATTTTTCCGCTCTTCGCGTATGGATGTTATATAATATTTAAAAATAAAAATACTATTTTTATAATTATAATAAATAATTGTTTTCAATAATCCAAATATCCAATATATTATATTTATTAATGTCCAAAAATAATTTTTCTTAAATTCTTGCCAAAAGATCAATAAATTAATACATTATAATACCCTGAAATTTTTATTTCGAAACATTCTCATTTAAATTTAAATTGTAAATTATTAGCCAATAATATTACGCCACGTAATATTATGGGAATCGAAAATCATTTTGGTTCGCCCGAAAATTTATTGAATAACCA
>CANUEX010134903.1:0-17045 GCA_948099535.1 Jatropha multifida
AACCTATGGTAGGTGAAGGACACCTTGTTCTTTTTTATTTCTTTGCTTGATTTCAACTTAAATGAGCTTGTTAATAAGTAATTTAATGATGGTTAAAACCTTTCTCATGAATGCTAATGTTTAGGAACTTTTCCAAAACTTAAAGAAGGTTTAATTGTATAAAAGTTGGGTTTAAGGTTTAAGGTTTAAGGTTTTTAAGTAAAGGTTTTAATGTAATGATTAAGTGTTTTGGCTTGAAAAATGGTAACTTGTGGAAAGGAATCTCTTTCCCCTCTTGTTTACATAAGGAGGTCGAACCACCCTAATGTGGTAAGGCATGCTCTTATTGCTTTAAGTATGGATTTTAAGTATTTTAAAGCTATGTGTATAAGAGTATTGTGGAAGTATGATTTTGGATTGGAACATGAGTAGGTTTTGATGAATTTTACAAGTTGTAAGTAAAAGAATTTTAAAATAGAAAGTATTAAGTTATGAAATGTTTTACTAAGGAGTTATGAATAAGAAATAAGATTATTTATAAAGAAATAGATTTGTTTTGGGCTCTTATGTACTTTGGTTGAAATTTGGTATGATATGATTCATTTATGTAAGATGAGCATGCTCGGCTTTAATGCCATTATAATATGATATGAGCTATGATCATATGCTAGGCTCTGAAAGCCTTATGTTTAAGTGGACGCGCTTATTATGTATAAGTAGGCTTTAATGCCTTTATGTTACGGTTGGCGATCTAAGGCCATATATTTTATGATATGGAATCAAATCTACTATTGTTTCTCTTAGTATATTTGAGCCCCAAAGATATGGGAAAAGTAATGAAACATATGTTTTTTAATGTTAGAAAAAAATATACTGTTGCTATGTTTTATTTGAAAGCATGGAAATGTGTTTTTTCTTTAAATGAACATTTGATATACTTAAAATTTTTATTAACTTATGGTTAAGTTTTCATACGACTTATGTTTTAAGTATTTCCAATATAATCGGAATTTTACAATTTATTTCTAAGCATCTGATATGAGATATGTTCAAGTATTCTTTCTAGCACCATTGAGTTTCCACTCAACACGTTGATTTTTATCACGCGCAGGTTAAGAGCGGTGGTTGCCACTTGAAGACCAAGGGCGTAGCATTGGAGAGGAAGCCTTATTTTTGGTAGAACATGTATTAGGATGTAAATTATGACATGTATAAAAATATGAAAAAAGGTTGAGGTTGTACATATTGAGTTATGAAATTATGAGAATTGTTTGTAATTAAGGAGTTCTATCTTGATATGAACTTAAAGTGTTCGATTATTTGGAGATTGAATCCTTAAATTGATAATAACCTGTTACGTTAGAACCTATGTGAATGAATGAGTATTTAGAAGTGTTGTGTGACTGATTGCGTTGACATTGGAGTTTTGGGATTTGGAGGAATAAATATTAGAAGTGTATTTGTTTTCTTTGTGTGGCAAGTTAATTTTTAAGGGAAACTCTTGTGAATTTTTTGTAGGAATTTCCTTAAACTTTATTTTAAAATAAATATTTCTTGCCTCCTTATGAAAACTTAGCCACTTCTAATGTATGACCTAGGGTTATTAAGTAAGATAAGACGGTGCTCCGGTGCATAATGTGGCGCTCATCGACGAGTCCTCCAGGATTTGGCTGTGGGTGTTATAATATATCCACATTCGTACAGCTATTCAACTAAGTACATAATAAGGGCCTAGATGTTTAGTTATAGTTCTTTACAGTTGTATCCGAGTCCAATCATAGATAGAATCTCAAAAGTTCAATTATAGCATCACAAGCATTCATAGACATACCTGATTGTGTCTTCAACCTCATTATACACAAAGGAACTCATAGGTCCTCACGTGTTACAATAATCATAGTATATTCCTCATGTTAACATTTATATTCATAATATCAATATATTATTTGTTTGTCACTATCCAATCATATAAGGAACAAGTACATAATCACTCCACATACTTGCCTCATTTCAGCTCCATATCAATCATGGTTCAACTCTTTAACAAATAAAGTATGGAGAACTTTTCTTATAATTAAAGCATTATATCAAACAACTTCATCACTTCAAATCATCGACCAATAAGTATAATCAAATATTAATCCAACTTCTATATTTAAGAAACTTGAGCCTACTCAGCCAATTCTAGGTAAATAGGCTACAAACATCGAATTCTCAAATAAATCAAGTACCAGCATTATACCATACTCAATTTTACATCTAGACATTCAATTGATGCAATTTAATAAGTTATCAATTCCAAGTCAAAACCCTTATAGCCTTAACACTAAATCAATCACATTTACAATAAACTTTATAACTAGGTGTCATATACATTGTTATCAACTTATGTAACCTAATCACCTCTTTTAATCTTATGCATAGATTTAGCCTATAAATATGTAATTAGGTTATTTCAATTTCATTCATGAAATTAAGCTTACCATTATTCGATTCAGACATTGTTTAAATATATTGCACATTATTCATATTAAACTTACTAGTCATTTAGTTAATCATTTAGTTATACAGTCATACTTCAAATTTCATAAATCAAGCTTTAATACACTAAATACACATCCAATTACTTAGTTAGGTTTAATTTGCAATATGCATAATCATATATGAAATAATGTATCATTCTTTAGCACTTAAGATAATGTATTGACTCATAAATATTTCACTTCACCCATCAAAACTTTTCACACCTTTGTTCTTGCATAAATTCTATGCATACTTATTAGAGATCATGCCTTCATAAATTTTTATTCATCAATGTGCAACTACAACCCCAAACATGGTAATATCATTCAATGCGTGTATATTTAATTAGGCATTATACAATAAAATATCTTAGCTCATTTATCTAGAGGACCAATCAAACCTCACCTTAGTTAAGTTCATTCCATCATGTAAGCATGCAATGCATAGAATTAGACTTTAAAATAGATCATATTAAGGAGTATAATTAAGTAATAACTCCCAATTAAAATCAACTAAACATGGTTCATATCTTATGTATTCTCTTTTGATGTTCATATGAGATTTTAACCTTAATTAAATAAGATTCTAAAGCAAATCACATCCAAGATACATTAGGTATGCATTTAGAGTGTTTAAGACTCATTAGAAGGTCAAAAATACAAAGTTGCATTATGAGAGTCAGGGAAGTCCACGGCCTAGCCGTGTTCTCAAAAGTTTCCATGCCCTGGACGTGTCAGCATTTTGTGCTTGAACCATTTTTGGTATTTAGGTCATAACTCTAGTTACAAGCATCGAAATTAGACATAAGAAGATATGTTGGAAAGGTAACAAGTAAATCTACAACTTTTATGAAGCACACTAGTCATAATCTTGACATCTTAATGGCCAAAATGGGCAATTAATCTAAATATATATGTTTGATGCCATGACATAATGAGTTTTGGTATTTAGATCATAACATGAGCTATGGATATCCAAATTAGACATGAGGAGATAAGAACTAGAGCTACAACTTTTGTGAAGAGCTTAAATATAGATGAAAAATGTAAAGGGTCCGAAAATAAGTCCAAAACCAACCCAATAACACATATATCATCAAAATTTATCAATTCAAGCAATTTACACAATTTTTAATTTTACACTTAAAAACATCAATTCTCAAAATTAATAAAGGAGAGGAGAATTGTGTTTATGATCACCAAAATTGATAAAAGGAATCAAACTAAACATATATTTGTAGAGTATAAACCTCAGATTGCACAATAGCAACTCTACTTCACAATCATGCCTTCCGTTTGCCCTTATCAACCTTCGAAGGTTCACCCTTCTCATGATCATGCAATTCTTTTATGATCACAACTAACTTGAACCTTAAATCACTACTCTTATATTACTAACTCTTAATTTGTTGTTTGATTGTAGGTTTCTATGGTGGAGATCATAGGAAAGGAAGAAAAGCTTTTTCCTTCTCCCCCTTTCTCTCTTTCTCTCTTTCTCTCTTGATTGTGTGTGAAGAGGGTAGCACTCTCTTCTTCGAAGAGGGTGTCAACCAGTGTTATTTGTGTGATTCTCTCTTGATTGTGCATGGAGAATCACACAAATAATATGCAATACATGAATCACCATATAGACTTAATAATCATGAAAATATCCAAATTGAAAATTGTACCAAAACCCAATTTGGTACTAATTAGTAATTCAGTAAGCTATTATTCATAAATTCCAAAAAATAAGGGCATTATAGAGTAAAAGGATTTTAGGTTGTAATGCTTTAGAATAGGGTTACATATGGTCTAGGTTCCAAGGGTTGTATCAACTTGCCATTCCTTTTGATAGATGAACAAAAGAGGAGCCCTAGGATCTATGAAGTTGCCTCTTTCTATTAGAGCAACTGGTCTGGGTGGAGGAGGAGGGAGTTGTCTTTGGCCGGTCAGATTGGCCACCTTGTCGCCTTTCTGAGGGACGGGAGGAACTGCATGGTGACTAGCTTGTGGCTTCTTGTATTTAGAGGAAGAAGGTTTATCCTCTTTAATTTGGTAAGACTGGATCAGGTCTTCTATTTTGGTAGCAGTGGAAAAGAGAGCTTTGAAGTCTAGAAGGTACTGGGTCCTCAAGTGACTTTGGCAAGAGGGGAGCAAGTTCTTGTAATACCCCCTTTTCTAACCTTGCAGGACCAGACATGAGATTTCACATTCTATGTCGGAAGCACCTACAACCTTGCTTATCAGTATGGAACTAGTAGTAACTAAATACTAAGTTTACAGTTCCTTTTAATGTACAGCAGAAGTCTTAGTAACTTAGTAACAAAACCTACCTAAAATAGTTTGATTACAAAATTTGAGGAAAATTTAAAACTTTTAAAAGTAGCAGTGACCCATTAAACATTTCTAAAAAGTTTAGGCAAATCCTATAGAAAATTGCAAGAGTTCCCTTTGAAAATCCAATTAAGAAGATGAACAAATCAATTAGTAAAAATTTGTCAAGGAAATAGTAAGGTTCTTGAAAGTCCTTTACACACATTTAATATTCCAATTCAATTAAACAAATCTCAAGAGCAACTATCCTCAACTCCAACCTTAATAGATCCCAAGATATCAAAAGTCCAATCTCAAAATAAAAGTCCAAGTCCATATGGAACAACTAAAAAATCCTCAAGGAATAAAAAGGAATAAAAATTATTGTGCTTAGATGAAATAAAACCCCCACACAATCATATCATGGCTCTCATCATTTTAAACTTAACACATGCACGAGTCTGTAATAAGGACTCACTCAAATATGGAAATAGAAGTCTCTCTCTAGTTACAGGTACTCACGATCTACAACAAAACAAATCTTCAACCTACGCAAGTTAAAAACATCACACCGAGTATAAAACTCAATGATACTTAGCAATATATATGCAATAACATAGCATACAAGTATGAGTTATTGAAACCATACACATTATCAATATATATATATATATATTTCATTTACTACAAAAGTTCACAAAGGCAACTTATTTCCCAAACAATTATGCAATATCATTTATATACAAGACATGCACTGCATAAGAGCTTATTACAGAATTTAAACATCCAAGCAACATCATAAGTATACATGTGCATGCGCTAATAGTATCTCTTTAACGCCTCAAAATTTCGAATCTTAAAATGGTATTATTTGGACGGGTAATGAATGGTATCACCCGAGAAGAAAAATAATATTTTATTTGGACTCGATAATAATATTGAGCATAATTAATATTTGTGGAGTTAATTAGATTTTACGTGACTAGTCTTAATTAATTAGAGTTAAGACATAAATTTTTCATGACAAAGTAAGTAATAAATTATTAGTGAATAGTAGTTTACCGATCTGTGAATACTACCACCAGTATGGGACTTTGTATTATTTCGGTCCAGAAAAAATTACTATTGATACTTTATATTTTATTTAATAAATTTGGAGTATGTTTATATGATTTAAGTGGGTAGAAAATATTTCATGAATATTTTTGGAGAATTTAAGTAATTAGTGAATCGTGTTTTCTAATGAAGTATATTAAGGAAAAATTGAGGAATTATTTTTATGGAGTTAATTTAATAAATTGGTGGATTTAAATAATAATTGGAGGAGAATTATTTGGTGAATATTTAGAGCCTTTCGATTAGAGTACCTTGACTTGATCCAAGCCATACACTTGTCAACATGTGGTGAATTAGCAACATTGGTTTTGTTGACTTGGTCAACAAAACTTATCCAAAACTAATTCATCTTCCTCCTCCTCTTCATTCTTGACGCCACTCTCTCTTCTCCCAATCTCTCCATTTCTTTCGATTTCTCTACCTCTAAACTACCACTAAACCACCAAATTAAACCAAAGTCTAGTAATTCATAGCTTAGTTATGTTAGATTAGACACTAAATCATGCTCCACCTCCTTCTTTGATTATATCCGTGATTTTGATATGTAATTTTTACTAATTGAAGAGGTTGGAGAGCCATCCTCTAAAGACAAAGGGAAAGCTAGAGTGAGGCTTCAAAGCTCAATTGAGCTTCTTTTATAAGGTTAGTGCCTATATTCTTTTACTTTTTATATTTCAAAGTTTGTAATTTATAGATTTTTGATGAATTTTTGGGAATTTTGTATGCTTTGATGAAATTGATGGGTTTTGATTATTTTAATGTGCTTTTGAACAAATTCTAATCATGCTTGTATGTTTAAATGAAAAGGAAAACATCTCCTTCCTTTAATTTCAAGAGTGGCCGAACCATGTTAGGTTAAGAGCCTTGTGTTTTCCTTTGATTACTTACTTGATTTTGATTTTAAAGTGTTATATAAAAAGTAAATTTAATGTGGTTTAAATCTTTTCTTAGACTTTTAATGATTATGGATTTTACAAGACTTAAAGAAAGTATGATTTGAGTAGAGATGAGTTTTATGTTAAAGGATTTTGAGTTAAGGTTTCTAATGGCTTTTATAAGTATTTACAACTTGCTTTTAGGTTTCTTTGAAAGAGGGGAACTCCCCCTCCTTTGTGTTCATATAAAGGCCGAACCACCCTAGGGTGGTAAGGCTTAGTTTTCGTTTCCTATAAAGCTTTGGTTTAAGTACTTTTATGCTATATTAAGTATATCTTTTGAATATGTATGCTTTGAATTTACTAAGTATGAAAAATGGTAAATGTAACACCCATCGCCGAAACTCGGAGGACCCGACGATGAGCGTCACATTTGGTGCCGGAGCACCGTCTTATCTTACTAAGAAATCCTAAATCATGTATTAGAAGTAGCTAAGTTTCAAGAAATTAATATTTTTTTAAATTTCAGGAATTAGCTAAATTAACATTCGGTGTTGGAGGCAAGTAATATTTTTTTAAAAATAAAAGCTTCAGGAAATTCTTACAAAAAATTCGAAAGAGTTTCCCTCAAAAAAGGAACTTGCCCAACAAATGAAAACATAGCACTTCCAAATATAATCCTCCAAACCCCAATACTCCAATTCAACACAAACAAGATATGCAACACTTCTAAATATTCATATAAGGCAACCTTAGGTACTACCACATTATAATGCCATCCATAGTCAAAATCAATTACTAATAATCATACACCTAGAATACATATAAAAATGATATTTCTTAATTAATTACATACTTCATTAATTTACAAACTCAATGCTTACAACCTCTTACAATACTTTTGTACATGCCATAAATATATTCCAACACATATCCTACCCAAAATAAGGTATTCTTCTCTAATGCTACACCTCCAGTCTTAGTATAGCATCCACCGCTCTCAACCTGCACGTGATAAAAATCAACACGCTGAGTATAAAACTCAGTGGTGCTAAATAACTTAAAAATACCATAATGAGATTGCCTAAGCAATAAACTTAAAATACTTAAATCAAATATAAAAATACCGAAGGTGTACAAATCAAATTAAATATTTAAAAAATCATAAATAAATTCATTCTTAAAAGTAAATTCATAGTTTGACAAATATAAGAAAAATTCTCTAAATACCATATGTTTCAATTTTCCTTTATAACAAAACATCATTTATTCTTAGTTGAGGGCTCATACGTATACTGAGGGAAATATAATCAGATTCGATTTCGTACATACAAATTTGGCCTGTGAAAGCGCCACCAGAAAATTGGCTTGTGAAAGCGCCACCGAATGTGGCCTGTGAAACCGCCACCAGAGAATTGGCCTGTGAAAGCGCCACTGGATAATAAGCACGTGCGCTTATTCAGAAAAGGCATCCAAAGCCTAGCATATGATCATAGCTTATAATATAACAGAGAGGCATCAAAGTCAAGCATGCTCATTTACCGGAATAAACCTCATCTTACCATATTTCAACCATGCATACTTGAGCCCAAAACAAATTCATTTCTTTACAAATAAATATGGACCTATTGGGTCACACACCAGATTATCATGGACGAGCATAGGGTTTTGATGGGCTTAAAATTTGATTCAAGGCCCAAGGGATTAAAAGAATCAGATCAGGCAAATTGGGCTTTAAATTAGGTTTAAAAGCCCGTTAGCAAAATCTGATATGAAGGCTTTTCTGATTAGGGTTTTATTTTTAATATATAAGTGTTATATACATATAAAACAAAAACAATGATCATTAAGATAAATTAGAAGAACGCCTCCTTCTCCTTGTTTAAAGAAAAACCCTAACTACAACTTTACGGAGCTAGCAACTGTGCACTCGTCTGGTGGGATCGTGTGTGGATACCAGTAGAGAACGTTCGCCTGAGAAGCAACATCTATTCGTATTGAAGCATGACTTTGAACCCCAGGTTTGTAATCAAACCCTGTCATTCGAAAATATTGAAATACATGGATCCTTGGCGGGTTTTTGCCGTGTCACGAATATTATTTCCGCTGCACCATATGTATGACACCTGCAAAAACCTTAAACTTCTTACCCTCTTGACTACGGCTTTCCATAAGGCAATGGTCTCATCACCCTGCTATGCATCTCTAATTTGCTGAAATAGGCTAGGTCTCACCCTAAACTCTGTTACAAGGGCACCATCTCTAGTCACTGATAACTGAACATTCATAGCATGAAGGGCAACTAAAGACTTCCTATTGAGTGCATCTACAACTACATTAGCTTTACATGGATGGTAATCTAGGTGAAATCATAATCCTTAAGTAGCTCTAACCATCTACGCTGCCTCAGGTTAAGCTCTCTTTATGTAAGCAGATACTTAAAGCTCTTATGATTCGTGTATAAATGGCATCTCACACCATACAGGTAATGTCTCCAAATCTTCAAAGTGAAGACAATAGTTACTAACTCCAAGTCATGGGTAAGGTAGTTCTTCTCATGTGGCTTAAGCTGTCGGGAAGCATAAACAACTACCTTGCCCTCTTGCATAAGTACAAAACCCAGACCATTATGTGAAGCATCACTATAAACATCAAACGGTATACCTGGAGCTGCTGTGTTAAAATTGGAGCCTCAGTAAGCATCGTCTTAAGCCTCTCAAAACTACTCTGGCATCTATTAGTCCACTCAAATTGAACATACTTATGAAGAAGTCTAGTCAAAGGGGCTGCAATAAGAGAAAACCCCTTAAGAAACCTCCTATTATATCTAGCCAAACCTAAGAAACTGCGGATCTTTGTGACATTCTTAGGTGGCTTCCAATCAAGCACTGCCTCAATCTTCTTCGGATCTACCAGTATACACTTTGCAGAAACAACATGCCCTAAGAAAGCAATCTCAATCAACCAAAACCCGCACTTACTGAGCTTAACATACAGTTTTCAGTCTCTCAAAGTCTGTAGAACTGTTCGCAGGTGATGATCATGATCCTCTCTAGTTGGAGAGTACACCAAGATGTCATCAATGAAGACCACCACAAACTGATCCAAGTAAGGATGAAAGATCTAGTTCATCAAATACATAAACACTGCTGGAGTGTTAGTCAACCCAATCACCAAAAATTCATAGTGGCCATATCGAGTCCTTAAAAAAGTCTTAGGCACATTCGATTCTCTAACACCCAACTGATGGTACCCTGATCTCAAATCAATCTTCGAGAACACTGTGGCCCCTCTCAATTGATCAAATAAATCATCTATCCAAGGAAATGGATAACGATTCTTCACTGTCACCTTATTAAGCTGCCCGTAGTCGATGCATAATCTCGAAGTGCCATCCTTTTTCTTCACAAACAATACTAGAGCGCCCCAAGGGGATACACTAACTCCTGAATCTAGATCTTCAACTCTCTCAACTCAGTAGGAGCCATCCGATAGGGAGCTATAGATATCCGTGCAGTACCCGGCATAACCTCAATACTAAACTCAACCTCTCTCGCAGGAGGTAAACTAGGAAACTCCTCGGGAAACACATCTAGGAAGTCACGTACCATCTTAATCTCATGGACACTGGTAGATCTCTACTTAGGCTCAAGTACACAAGCTAAGACCACCTCGTAGCCATGTTGCATCATCCTCCTAGAAGTACTGGCTGAAATAACATTAGAGAGGTAATCCATCCTCTCACCCACAACTATAACCTCCTCACCAGATGAAGTTTGAAGTGTGATCCTCTTACATCTACAATCAACAATAACCCCATGTCTGGATAGCCAATCCACACCCAATATCACACTAAACTCACGGAAAGGCAACTCTATCAAATCTCTCAAAAATACATACCCATGAATAACTAAAGGGAAATCTCTAAACACATGATCAACTACAACACTTTGACCCAAGGGACTAGTGACCTCAATATTGTGCTCTAGTGTGTCAGCATGCATATCACCCAGTCTACCCATATGTATGCATATATATGAGTGCATGGAGCCCAAATTAATTAAAACAAGTACAAAAGTGCCAAAGATGGGGAAAGTACCTGCAAGGATATCCGGAGCATCCTGCTCCTCCCTGGTCCTGATAGCATAGGCCCTTGCCGATGCTTTAAACTCTAGTCTATCTACTATCTTAGAAATTGGCCTCTGACTCCTAATACCATGTGCATCACCACGGCCTCTACCTTTGCCTCTCTAAACATAAGGAGCTGGCCTCCCAACCTGGCGAGCCAAACTAGTCACTGTCAGCAGGTAGTCCCTAATCATGTGCTCAGTGGATCCACATCTAAAATAAGTGCTCGCAGCTTTGCTGTACACCCCAAAATGTCTCCTACCACACTGGGTGCAAACTAGATTATCTGACCATGTGACACCTCTGCCACTAGTAATAGAAGTAGCTTGAGGAGCTGATCTCACAAAAGTACCCTGGCCAAATCTCTAACTTGGTTTGAATCCCATCTGTGGTGTACCTCTAAACCTCTTGCTACTAGACTAGACCCTAGAAGTTTGTCTAGATGTAGCACTTTGAAATCTCTTATACTGGCTGCCCTATTAGGTCCTCTGACCTCTAGCCTGCCTCTTCATCCAGATCGCCTCAAGCTCTAAAGTGGCCTTCACTAAAGAAGCTAGTGTGGTGTCAGGCTAGGATGTCAAGAGCATCCTATATTCATCAAGCAATCCCTTCCTGATCCGTTTACATCTATCTCCCTCAGAAGAGATAAATTTAGAAGCATACCTACTCAGCCATAGGGACTCCTGGTCATACTCAGAAACAGTCATCCAACCCTGCTTAAGATCAAGGAACTCTACTATTCGTTGATCTATATAGAGTTCACCCACATATTTCTCCCGAAACTCATATAGGAAGAAATCCCATGTCACATCCTCAGCTCTAGCTGCCTTAACTATTGACTCCCACCACAAATAAGCCTCTTCCTTTAATAGGGAGGTAGCATAAATCAGTCTGTCCCTAGGGGTACAATGCATCTGCTCCAAAACCCTCTCTATAGCTTGGAGCCAAAACCCTACTATGGAAGGCACATCATCCTTTCGACCCATAAAATCGACAGCACCATACTTCCTCAATCTCTTAATAGGGTGATGGACTAGAACACGGCTGGTGAGACTAGAGCCTGGTGAACAACTCCCAACAACCTGCCTCAAAGTAGCAACCAAGTGCTAGACGAAGTCACCTTGATTAAGCCCCGCAGGACCTGCAGCAGCCTGCCACGTAGCTGAGATGCGCTCTACATTAGAACCCAAAATGCCACCAGCGAAAACACCAGCGGGTGCACCACCCTCTAGCATATCACCCTCTGGAGGGGCATAACAATCCAACTCCTCATCAAATAGATGCTGAGACATAACTCGAAACTTACAAAGACCAACAGGTTTGCATCAAGTGAAATTCCCAAAACAAACTAATATGGCATTTATTTAACTAAATCACTTATGTGATCACTCCAATCAGATAAACTCTCACACCTAACCATAAATCCTAGAATCGCCTAAACCTCGCTCTGATACCACTAAATGTAACACCCATTGCCAAATCCCGGAGGACTCGACGACAAGCGCCACATTTGGTGCTGGAGCACCATCTTATCTTACTAAAAAATCCTAAATCATGTATTAGAAGTAGCTTAGTTTTCATAAGGAGGTAAGTAATATTTTTTTAAAAATAAAAGCTTAAGAAAATTCTTATGAAAAATTCGCAAGAGTTTCCCTCAAAAATGGAACTTGCCCAACAAATGAAAACATAACACTTCCAAATATAATCCTCCAAATGCCAATACTCCAAGTCAACACAAACAGGACCCAAAGCACTTCTACATATTCGTATAAGGCAACTTTAGGTACTACCACATTATAATGCCATCCATTTCAAAATTAATTACTAATAATCATACACTTAGAATTCATATAAAAATGATATTTTTTAATTAATTACATACTTCATTAATTTACAAACTCAATGCTTACAACCTCTTACAGTACTTTTGTACATGCCATAAATATATTCCAATACATATCTTACCCAAAATAAGGTATTCTTATCTGATGCTATGCTCCAGTCTTCGTATAGCATCCACCGCTCTCAACCTGCGTGTGAGAAAAATCAACGCGTTGAGTATAAAACTCAGTGGTGCTAGATAACTTAAAAATACCATAATGAGGTTGCCTGAGCAACAAACTTAAAATACTTAAATCAAATATAAAAATATTGAAGGTGTACAAATCAAATTAAATATTTCAAAAATTATAAATAAATTCATTCTTAAAAGTAAATTCATAGTTTGACAAATATAAGAAAAATTCTATAAATACCATATATTTCCATTTTCCATTTTCCTTTATAACATAATAGAATTTATTCTTAGTTGGGGCTCATACGTATACTGAGAGAAATATAATCAGATTCGATTTCATACGTATAGATTTGACCTGTGAAAATGCCACCAGAAAATTGGCTTGTGAAGGCGCCACCTGATGTGGCCTGTGAAAGCGCCACTAGAGAATTGGCCTGTGAAAGCGCCACCGAATAATAAGTGTGTCCGCTTATTCAGAAAAGACATCTAGAGCCTAGCATATGATCATAGCTTATAATATAACAGAGAGACATCAAAGCAAGCATGTTCATTTACCAGAATAAACCTCATCTTACCATATTTTAACCATGCATACTTGAGCCCAAAACAAATCATTTACAAATAAACTTATTTCATAAGCAAGATTCCTTAGCAAAAATATTTCATAACTTAATACTTATTATTTCAAAATTACTTAACTTATAACTTGCCAAAAATTCCCATTTTTCATACTTATGAAATTCAAAGCTTACATATTCAAAATATATACCTAAAATGACATAAAAAGACTAAAACCTAGCTTTAAAAGAAAAGGAATCATGCCTTATCAACTAGATGGAGGTTCGGCCTCTTTATGAAAACAAAGGAGGAATGGTTTCCTCCATCAAAAGTCTTAATTACTAAATCAAAATCACTACTCAAAATCCATTAAAATCATTACTTAACAACAATCAATCATAAAACTCATTTTTACTAAATTAAAGCTCTCTTTAAGTCATGAAAATTTCTTAAACATTAGAGTACAAGGTAAAGGTTTTAACCACCATTAAAATCACTTATCAACTACCTCATTAGATCAAAATCAAACATAAAAATCAAAGAAAATTCAAGGCCATTCACTAAGGTAGGTTCGACCTCTCTTACAAATGAAGTGGAAAATGTTTTCTTTTAAAAAAAACAAAGCATGAAATAAAAACTCAAGCCCTTCCTCCTAAAGAGGTTTGGCCACTCTTGGATTAATGGGAGAGAGATGTTCCTTTTCCCATTTTAGCATTTCATCATGCTTAGAAATCAAGCCAAATCATATAAAAGCATTCAAATGACAAATTCCCGAACAAAATCACAAAAACTTCAAAATTCATTCAAAAACCTATAAATTGAAAACTTAAAGAAATGAAAGGAGAAGAAAGATATTATTGCACGAACCTTAAAATTAAGCTTGAATAATCTTAGAAAGACTTATTCCTTAGCCTTTTGTTTTCCTTTAGATGATGGTTCTCCAACCTCTTCAAAGTAGCAAAAATCAACATTAAAATCAAGAAAATAACAAAGAAGGAGATGGAGCATTATTTAGTGGGTCAATTACATGTCTAAGCTAGGAATTTTACTTATTACTTCACAAAATCTAAAATCAAAACTTACTCGTTTTGTAGAGATTCTCTAAATTTCCTTGATTTAAGTCACCAAATATCACTTCTTTATCTTAGTTCTTATGCTTTAGTTACTAATTCAAGGTTTAATCAACTGATTTGGTGTAGTTTTGTGAGTAGAGAAATTGAGAGAAAATGGAGGAGAGGAAAAAGAGAAAGTGGCGTTAAAATGGGAGAGGAAGAAGAAGATGGATTAGTTGATAAGCTTTGTTGACCAAGTCAATAAAACCAATGTTGCTAATTCACCACCTTTTGACAAGTGTATGGCTTAGATCAAGTTAATGTATTCTAATGCAAAGGCACTAAATATTCACCAAATAATTCTCCTCTAATTATTATTTAACTCCAATTTATTAAATCAACTTCTTAAAAATAATTCCTCAATTTTTCCTTAATATACTACACTAGAAAACACTATTCATTAGATACTTAAATTCTCCAAAATTGTAACACCCGCCGTCCAATCCCGGAGAACCAGACGATGAATACCACATTCGGTGCCGAAGCACTATCTTATCTTACTTAATACCTCTAAATCGTATATTAGAAGTGGCTAAGTATTCATAAGGAGGCAAATAACTTTTTTTTAAAAAAATAGGGTTTAAGGAAAATTCCTAGGAAAAATTCGCAAGAGTTTCCCTTAAAAATCAACTTGCCACATAGAGAAAACAAATACACTTCCAATATAAATTCTCCTCCAATCCCAAAACTCCAATCAGTGCAAAAATCACGCAGCACTTCCAAGTGGTTGTATCAATTCACTTATATTCTATCATGTTAATTCACCTATGTTCTATCATGTTAATTTACCATTCATTCCAAGAAATAGTTACTAACATTCATACACCACAAATATGACAAGATAGTAATACTTAAATAACCACCAATCTCATTAATTACAATTTCAATATTTACAACCTCAATACTTTTTATAATATTTTCTATACATGCCAAAATCACAAATTACTATATGTCCTACCCATAAATAATATATCTACTCTAATGCTACTCCTCCGATCTTCGAATAGTGTCCACCACTCTTAACCTGCGTGATAAAAATCAACTCGCTGAGTGGAAAACTCAGTGGTGCTAAATAATTACTGATAAAGTAGCAAAATATTGCCAAAGCGATAAATCTCTAATATAATTTAAAATACTCAAGTCAAATATACAGTAGGTACCAAAGACGTACCAATTAAATTAAAATATTTCGGATATCATAAAAAGGTTCATTTCTTAAAAATTAGTTCATAATATGTCAAGAGTAAGAAAAACTTCATAAATACAAATACATCTCTGATTTCTTTATAACAGAATAAAATCACGTTTCTTAGTTAAGGGCTCATAAATATACAAAAAGCAACATAACTAGATTCAATTTCACTATCACTTAATTGTGGCTTGTGAAAGCACCACCACTTATCAGAAACGAGGCCTGTGGTAGCGCCCCTAATGGCCTATGAAAGCGCCACACACTCACTTAATAATAAGCGCATCTTCTTATTCAGAAGGGTTGATAACCCTAGCATATGATCATAGTTTTCACATAATAGAATGGGCTGATAACCCGCACATGCTCATCACTTAAAATAAATCTCATCTTACTATATTTCGATCATGCATACTAGAGCCCAAAACAAAACCATTCTTTTACAAATAATCTTATTTCTTATACACAATTCCTTAACCAAAACATTTATAACTTAATACTTATTATTTCAAAATTAATTAACTTACAAGTTGTAAATACTTATCAAAGATTCCTTATGTTCCAAAAAAAAAATCATTACCTCTTATTATGCATATATGCATAGCTTAAAGCACTTAAAAATCAACATTTAAAGGACAAAAACATGCCTTACCACCTTAGGGTGGTTCGGCCTCTTTAGGTAACCAAAAGGGGAAAGAATTTCCTTCCATAAAACACCATATTTGAAACATAAAACACTTAATTAAAACATTAAAACCTTTTCTTAAAAACATTTAGTCTTAAAATTCATCTTTTCACTTTCAACCCTTCTTTAAGTTTTGGCAAAACTATAAAACAGTGAAATATAAGAAAATGGTTTTAACCATCATCAATTTACTTACTAACAAGCTCATTTATGTTCAAATTAAGCATAAAAATCAAAGAACACAAAGTGTCCTTCACCCACATAGGTTCGGCCACTCTTGGTTAAAGGGGAAAGAAATGTTTCCCTTCCCTTTTAAACATTCTAGCATTCTTAAGAATCGTGGAAAATCACACTAAAGCAAACAAATAACAATTCCCCAACACAATTCACAAAAAACTCAAAAATTCATTCAAAAACTTAAAGATTGGAACTTAAAGAAAATGAAAAGGGAATTGAAATAATAGTGCACTAACCTTCAAAACAAGCTTAAAGAAGCTTGGAAAGCCTCACTCTTTGGCTTTCTCCTTCCCTTTTGGAGAGGGTTCACCAACCTCTTCAAAGTAGGAAAA
>CANUEX010134996.1:0-19015 GCA_948099535.1 Jatropha multifida
AGTCATTAAAAATATAATGGGCCAACTTGTAGAATATTTTCATGTAATTATGGTGTTGAAATCAGAGATTAGGCTTACTACGGGCCTCGGGGGCCTTAAGCTTACCCAGGTCCTAGTGCCGGTCTGGCCCACGATTTTGGGTCATGACAATTAGTCAACCCAAATGGCATCACTAAAAACTCATAGTGACCATATCGAGTCCTAAAAGCAGTCTTAGGCACATCTGACTCTCTAACTCCCAACTGATGATACCCCGATCTCAAATCAATCTTTGAAAACACAGTGGCCCCTCTCAACTAATCAAATAAATCATCTATCCAAGGTAATGGATAACAATTCTTCATTGTCATGTTATTAAGCTGCCTATAATCAATACACAATCTCAAGGTATCGTCCTTCTTCTTCACAAACAATACTAGAGCACCCCAAGGGGATACAATAGGTCGAATGAAACCCTTATCAAGCAACTCCTGTATTTGAATCTTCAACTCCCTCAACTCAGTAGGAGCCATCCGATATGGAGCAATAGATATCAGTGCAGTACCTAGCATAACCTCGATACTAAACTAAATCTCTCTCGCAGGAGGCAAACCAGACAAATCCTCAAAAAATAAATTTGGGAAATCACATACCGTTGGAATCTCATGGACACTGGGAGATCTCCGCTCAGGCTCTAATACAGAAGCTAAGAACGCCTCATAGCCATGTCGTATCATCCTCCTAGCAATACTAGCTGAGATAACATTAGAGAAGTAATCCATCCTCTCCTCCACAACTACAACCTCCTCTCCAGACGAGGTCTGAAGTGTAATCCTCTTACGTCTACAATCTACAATCACCCCATTTCTAGACAGCTAATCCATTCCCAATATCACATCGTATTCCCAGAAAGGCAACTCTATCAAATCACCCAGAAATACATGTCCATGAATAACTAAAGGGCAATCTCTGTACACCCGGTCAACTACTACACTCTGACCTAAGGGACTAGTGACCTCAACACTGTGCTCTAGTGTGTCAGCATGCATACTATCCAGTCTACCCACATGTATGCACATATAAGAATACGTGGAGCCCGGAATAATCAAAGCAATTACAAGAGTGTCAAAGATGGAGAAAGTACCTACTATGACATCCGGAGCATCCTGTTGCTCCCTGGTCCTGATTGCATAAGCCCTCGCCGGTGCTCCAGCCTCTAGTCTATCCACAGTATTAGAAACTGGCCTCTGACTCCCAATACCATGTGCCTCACCACGGCCTCTACCTTTGCCCCTCTGAACATAGGGAGCTGGCCTCCCAACCTAGTGAACCTAACCAGTAGCTACAAAGGGCAATCCCTAATCACATGCACTGTGGATCCACATCTAAAACAAGCTCTCGGAGCTCTCCAATACACCCCAACATGTCTCCTGCCACACTGAACGCAAGTCGGTAAGCCTGGCCGTGCAACACCTCCACCACTAGCAATAGATGTAGCCTGAGGGGCTAATCTAGTAAATGTACCCCGACCAACTCTCTGACCTAGTCTAACTCCCACCTATGATCCACCTCTAAACCTCTTACTACTAGACTGGACCCTTGAAGTCTGTCCAGATGTAACACTTTAAAATCTCTTATACAAACTACCCTACTAGGTCCTCTGACCTCTAGCCTGTCTCTCATTCCGGATAATCTCAAGCTCTGTAGCAGCCTTCACCAGCGAAGCAAATGTGGTGTGGGGATGGGATGTCAAATGCATCCTTTAATCAGCAAGTAACCCCTTCCTAAACTGCTTACACCTATCAGCCTCAGAAGGGATCAACTTAGAGGTGTACCTACTCAGCTGCAGAAACTTTCGCTCATACTCAGAGACAGTCATCTGACCCTGCCTGAGCTCCAGGAACTCTACTATCCTTTGATCCATGTAATGCTCCCCCATATACTTCTCTCAAAACTCAGAGAGAAAGAAATCCCAGGTAATATCCTCAGCTCTCGCTATCTTAACTACTGACTCCCACCATAGGTAAGCCTCTTCCTTTAGCAAGGAAGTAGCACTGTCCTAGGGAGTGCACTGCATCTGCTCCAAGACCCTCTTTATAGCTCGGAGCCAGAACTCTAGTGTGAAAGGATCATCATTCTTCTTTTTCTCATACTTAATAAATTCAATTGAACATATTCAAAACATATATATATAATATGGTATAAAATACTTAAATCAATGCTTTAAAAAAAATGAAAATCAAGCCTCACCTACTAAAGAAGGTTCGGCCACTCATATTGAAAACAAAGGAGGAATGGTTTCCTCCATCAAAAACCTTTATCACTAACTCAAAATCATTACGCAAAACCATTAAATTCATTTCTTAAGGCATTTAACCACAAAATCCCTCTTACAATTTCAAAACCTTCTTTAAGTCTTTGAAAAATGCTAAAACATTAAAACTTAAGGAAATGGCTTTATCCATCATCAAATTACTTATTAATAAACTCATTTGAGTTGAAATCAAGCATAAAGATTAAGGAAACACAAAGGCCCTTCACCTAGTTTAGGTTCGGCCACTTCTTCAAAATCAAAGGGAAAATAGTTTTTCTTCAAAATAACCACACTCATTTAAAGAGAATCCATTTCAAAACTTATTTACAATCAAAGGAAATAAAAAGCAATAATAAAAATCAAAGCCCTTCCTCTAAGGCTGGTTCAGCCAAAAGAAGGGGAAAGGGAAGGGGGTGCTCTCCTTCTCTTCCAAACATTCCATTATGTTTAATAAGCATGAAAAATCACATAAAAACAATCAAATGTTCAATTCCCAAATACAATTCACACAATTCTCAAGAATCATTCAAAACCTAAGAATTGAAATTTGAAGAAAATGGAAGGAAAAATGAATTAGTAATGCACTGACCTTTAGAATAAGCTTTAAGAAGCTTAGAATGCTTCACTCTTGAGCCTTCTCCTTCCCTTTGGAGGAGGTTTCTCCAACTTCTTCAAAGTAGGAGAAATTCTCATTAAATTCAAGAATTAACACAAAAGATAGATGGAGCATGATTTAATGCATCAATTTCATGCCTAAACCTTGAATTCTACTTATAAAATCAAAAAACTTAATATTCACAACTTACTTGCTTCAATGGCAACTTCAATTCTCTTTGCTTTTAATCACCAATTCCAACTTCTTTCACTTGATTCTTAAGGTTTAGTCACTAACCTATGGTTTAATTGGTGGTTTAGTGGTAGTGTAGAGGTAGGAAAGTGAAAGAAAATGGAGGAAGAGGAAGAAGATGAAAATGGCATGGAGAATGGAGAGAAAGAAGAAAGAGAAAATGTTCCTTAGTTGGTGGTAACTTTAAGTAGACAAGTCAAACTTGTCTTCTCTCTTTTATGCCAAATGAATGGCTATAATCAAATCCTAAGTAATCTCATCGAATGGCTCTAAATATTCATTAATAATTTTCTTCCAAATATTATTTAACTGTACCAATTAATTAAATTAACTCTACAAAAATAATTCCTCAATTATTCCTTAATATACTACACTAGAAAATAATAATATTCATTAAACGCCTTAATTCACCAAAAATATTCATGCAATATTTTCTACCCACCTAAGTCATGCAAACATGCTCCAAAAATATTAAATAAAATATTAGACACACGTGGTAATTTTTTCGGACCGAAACAATACCAAGTCCCAGATCGATGGTACTATTCACTAACCGGTAAATCACTATTACCGACACTGATAAAGACACTAAATAAATAGAATGTTACAGTTCTCCCCCCTTAAAAGAAATTCATGCTCGAATTTCACCTGATATGAATAATTGAGGATGCTGCTCTCGCATGTCATCTTCTCGCTCCCACTTAGCTTCCTTTGTCTTATGATTCCTCCATAGGACCTTTTCTAGAGGTATTCTCTTCTTCCTTAATTGCTTAACCTCTCTCACAAGTATCCTTATGGGTCCCTCCTCATACGTTAAATCCGACTCGATGGTGAAAGATTTGACTGATATAACATGCGAAGGATCTGATCGGTACCTCCGTAGCATAGATACATGAAAGACATTATGTATCCAATCTAGGTCTAGTGGTAAAGCTTGTTAATAGGTTAAGGGTCCCACATGATCTAAAATCTCATATGGACCTATAAACCTAAGACTAAGCTTACCTTTCTTACCAAATCTCAGGACTCTCTTCCATGGAGATACTTTCAAGAACACCTTGTCACCCACTACATACTCAATATCCTTCCTCTTAAGATTGGCATATGACTTCTGACGATCTAAAGCCACTTTCAAACTTTCCCTTATGTCTCTAACCCTATCCTCTGCTTCTCGGATCAAATTAGGACCCACTATCTTACCTTCACTAAGCTCCGTCCAACATAGAGGTGTCCTAGACCTCCTACCATATAAAGCCTCAAATGGAGCCATCTGAATACTGGATTGGTAACTGTTGTTGTAGGTAAACTCAGCAAGCCGAATATACTTCTCCCAACTTCCCTCAAACTCTATCACATAAGCCCTCAACATGTCCTCAAGCACCTGAATCACCCACTCTGACTTTCCATCTATCTGTGGATGGAAGGCTATGCTGAAATGCAATCTAGTACCCAAAGCCTCATATAGCTTCTTTCAGAACCTCGAAGTAAACCTCGGATCTCTATTAGAGATAATGGAAGAAGGAACTCCATGTAGTCTCACAATCTCATCAATGTAGAGCTCCGCATATTGTTCCATCGTATAATCGGTCCTAACAGGAAGAAAATGTGCTGATTTAGTCAATCTGTCAACTGTAACCCAAATAACATCTTTCTTCCTAAGTGTAGGAGGCAAACCAATCACAAAATCCATGGTAATCCTATCCCATTTCCACTCTGGAATAGAGATAGGGTGTAGCAAACCCGATGGGACCTGATGCTCTGCTTTAACCTACTGACAAGTCAAGCATCTCGACACCAAATCTGCAATGTCCCTCTTCATAGTCGGCCACCAATACTGTATCCTCAAATCCTGATACATCTTATTATTGCCTGGATGCATAGAATACGGACTATTGTGAGCTTCCTTTAAGATACTCCTCCCCAAATCTAAGATCTTTGGCACACAAATCCGATCCCCAAAGTACAAGTAGTCATCTCTAATCTCAAATCTCTTCTTCTTACCCTCTCTGACTAGGCCGTTCCACAAGGAAATGGTCCCATCACCCTATTGTGCATCTCTAATTTACTGCAGAAGGCTAGGTCTCATCATAAGCTTTGCTCCAAGAGCACCATTTCTAGCCACAGATAAGTGTGCCTTCATAGCATGAAGAGTAACTAATGCCTTTCTACTGAGTGCATCCACCACTACATTAGCTCTACCTCGGTGATAATCAATGGTGAAATCATAGTCCTTCAGTAGCTCTAACTATTTATGCTGCCTCAGGTTAAGCTCTCTCTGCGTAAGCAGATACTTAAGGTTCTTATGATACGTATACAAGTGACATCTCTCACCATACAAGTAATGCCTCCAAATCTTCAAGGCAAACACAATAGCTGCTAACTCCTAATCAAGGGTAGGGTAGTTCTTCTGATGTGGCTTAAGCTGTTGAGAAGCATAAGTAACTACCTTGCCCTCTTGCATCAGTACACAACCTAGACCATTAGGCGAAGCATCACTATAAACATCATATGGTCTGCCTGGAGCTGGCTGTGTCGAAATTGGAGCCTCAGTAAGCATCGCCTTAAGCCTCTTAAAACTACTCTAGCATCTATCAGTCCACTCAAAAGGGATATCCTTATGGAGAAATCTAGTCAAAGGGGCTGCAATAAGGGAAAACCCTTTGACAAACCTCCTATAATATCCAGCCACACCTAAGAAACTGCGGATCTCTGTGAAATTCTTAGGTGGCTTCCAATCAAGCACTGCCTCAATCTTCTTCGGATCCACCCGAATACCCTCTGCAGAAACAATATGCCCTAAGAAGACAATCTCAGTCAACCAAAACTCACACTTACTATCGTAGCATACAACCGTCGATCTCTCAAAGTTTGCAGAACTGTCCATAGGTGGTGATCATGATCCTCCCTAGTCGGAGAGTACTCCAAAATATCATCAATAAACACTACCACGAACTGGTCCAAATAGGGATGTAAGATCCAGTTCATTAGATCCATAAACACTACTGGAGCATTAATCAACCCAAATGACATCACTAAAAACTCATAGTGACCGTATCGAGTCCTGAAAGCAGTCTTAGGCACATCTGACTCTCTAACCCCCAACTGATGATACCCTGATCTCAAATCAAAACACACTGGCCCCTATCAACTGATCAAACAAATCATCTATCTGAGGCAATGGATCTTGATTCTTCACTGTCACCTTATTAAGCTGCCTATAATCAATGCACAATCTCAATGTACCGCCCTTCTTCTTCACAAATAATACTAGAGTGCCCCAAGGGGATACATTAGGTCGAATGAAACCCTTGTCAAGCAACTCCTGGAGCTAGATCTTCAACTCTCTCAACTCTATAAGAGTCATCCGATATGGATCAATGGATATTGATGCAGTACTCGGCATAACCTCGATGCTAAACTCAACCTCTCTCATAGGAGGCAACCCAGGCAAATCCTTGGGAAATACATCAGGGAAGTCACATACCGTCGAAATCTCATAGACACTGGGAGATCTCCGCTCAGGCACAAGTACACAAGCTAAGAACGCCTCAAAGCCATGTTGTATCATCCTCCTAGCAGTACTGGCTGAAATAACATTAGAGAGATAATCCATCCTCTCCCCCACAACTACAATCTCCTCTCCAGACGGAGTCTAAATTGTAATCCTCTTACGTCTGTAATCAACAATCACCCCATGTCTAGATAGCCAATCCATGCCCAATATCACATCGTATTTTCGGAAAGGCAACTCTATCAACTTACCTGAAAACACATGCCCATGAATAACTAAAGGGCAATCTCTATACACCCGGTCAACCACTACACTCTGACCCAAAGGACTAGTAACCTCAACATTATGAATACGTGGAGCATGCATACTACCCAGTCCACCCACATGAATGCATATATATGAATGCGTGGAGCCTGGATCAATCAAAGCAAGTACAAGAGTGTCAAAGATGGAGAAAGTACTTGCTATGACGTTCGGAGCGTCCTGCTACTCCCTAGTCCTGATGGCATAAGCCCTCACCGTTGCTCTAGCCTCGGGTCTATCCACAGTCTTAGAAACTGGCCTCTGACTCCCAGTACCATGTGTCTCACCACGACCTCTACCTCTACCTCTCTAAACATAGGGGAGCTAGCCTCCCAACCTGGTGAGCTGAACTAGCCATTGTCATAAGGCAATCCTTAATCATATGGTCTATGGACCCACATCTAAAACAATCTCTCATAGCTCCCTAATACAACTCAACATGTCTCCTGCCACATTGAGCGCAAGTCGGTAAGCCTAGCCATGTAGCACCTCCACCACTAGCAACAGATGTAACCTGCGAGGCTGATCTCGTAAGTGTACCCCGACAAACTCTTTGACCAAGTCTAACTCCCATCTGTGGTCCACCTCTAAACCTCTTGCTACTAGACTGGACCCCTGAAGTCTATTCAGACGTAGCACTCTAAAATCTCTTATATTGACTACTCTATTGGGCCCTTTGACCTCTGGCTTGTCTCTCAGCTCCGTAGCAGCTTTCACCCAAGAAGCCAACATGGTGTGGGGCTTGGATGTTAAGTGCATCCTGTACTTATCAAGTAACCCCTTCCTGAAATGCTTACACCTATCTGTCTTAGAAGGGATCAACTTAGAAGCATACCTACTCAACCGCAGAAACTCCCGCTCATACTCAAAAACAGTCATCCGACCCTACCTGAGCTCAAGGAACTCTACTATCCTCTGATCCATGTAAAGCTCCCCCACATACTTCTCCCGAAACTCAGAGAGAAAGAAATCCCAGGTAACATCCTCAGCTCTCACTATCTTAACCACCGACTCCCACCATAAGTAAGCCTCTTCCTTCAGCAAGGAAGTAGCACAAATCAATCCGTCCTGGGGAGTGCACTGCATCTGCTCCAAGACCCTCTCTATAGCTCAGAGCCAGAACACTGCTGCAGAAGGATCATCATCCTTTCGACCCATAAAATCCACAGCACCATACCTCCTCAGTCTCTCTATCGGGGGATGGACTGGAATAGGGGCTAGTGCGACTGGAGCCTGAGGAACCACTCCCGCAACCTGCCTCAAAGCAGCTACCAACTACTGTACCAAATCACCCTGGTTAGGCCCCGCAACAACCTGCCTCGCAGCCGAGGCGCAATCCGCATTAGAACCCAAAACACCACAAGCTGGCATAACACCCTCAAGCATAGCACCCTTTGGAGGGGCACAACTGTCCACCTCCTCATTAGACAGATGCTGAGACATAACTCAACCTACAAAGACCAATAGGTTCGCATCAGAGAGAAATTCCCAAAATAGACTATTAAGGCATGTATTTAACTTAAATCGCTTATAAAATTACTCCAAATCAGATAAACTCTCACACCAAATCATATATCTTAGAATCGTCTAAACCTATACTCTAATTCCACTAAATGTAACACCTATCGCCCAATCCCGGAGGACCAAACGATGAATGCCACATTCGGTGCTGGAGCACCGCCTTATCTTACTTAATAACTCTAGGTCATATATTAGAAGTGGCTAAGTTTCCATAAGGAGGCAAGTAATTAAAATTTAAAAATAATATTTTAGGAAATTCCTACAAAAAATTCACAAGAGTTTACCCTAAAAATTGACTTGCCACAGAAATAAAACATATACACTTCCAATATCAATTCTCCTCCAATCCCCAAAATTCTAATCAACTCAAAATCACGCAACACTTCTAAATGGTTGTATCAAATCACGTAAGTCCTATCATGCTAATTTACCATTCATTCTAAAGAATATTCATTAACATTCATACACCATAAATATAATAAGATCAAAATACTTAAAAAACCATGAATCTCATTAATTACATTTTCAATATTTACAACTTCAATACTTTTTACAATATTTTTCTATTTATGCCAAAATTACAATTTACTATAGATCCTACCCAAAATGATATTTCTACTTTGATGCTACTCCTCCAGTCTTTGAATAGTGTCCACCGCTCCTAACCTGCGCATGATAAAAATTAACGCGCTGACTGGAAGACTCAGTGGTGTTAAATAATTACCAATAAAAATAACAAAGAAATACCAAAATAACTAGTCTCAAACACGCTTTAAAAATACTCAAATGAATATATATAAATTAAATACCGAAGTCGTACTAGTTAGATTTAAAAATTTCAAAAATCATATAGAGTTTCATAAATACAAATGTATCTTCATTTCCTTATAGCAAATTAAATTTCGTTCTTAGTCAAGGCTCGTACTAATATAGAATGAACATAAGTAGATTCGTTCGTGGCCTGTGAAAGCGCCACCCCCATCACATATTCATGGCCTGTGGAAGTGCCACCCCCATCACATAATAAGCGCGTCCGCCTATTTATAAGGGCTGATAACCCTAACATACGATCATAGCTCCACATAATAGAATGGGCTGATAAGCCAAGCAGGATCACATATCGAAATCAATCTCATCATACTTCATTTCAATCATGCATAGTAGAGCCCAAAATAAATCCATTCTTTCACAAATGATCTTATTAGTTATTCACAATTCTTAATCAAAACACTTTATCACTTAATACTTGTCATTTCAAAATTTCTCAACGTACAACTTACAAAAACCACCACATTCTCGTTTTTTTTCATACTTAATAAATTCAATTGAACATATTCAAAACATATGTATATAATATGGTATAAAATACTTAAATCAATGCTTTAAAAAGAGTGAAAATCAAGCCTTATCTACTGACGAAGGTTCGGCCACTCTTATTGAAAATAAAGGAGGAATGTTTCCCTCCATCAAAAACCTTAATAACTAACCCAAAATCATCACTCAAAACCATTAAATTCATTTCTTAAGGCATTTAACCACAAATTCCCTTTTACAATTTCAAAGCCTTCTTTAAGTCTTTGAAAAATGCTAAAACATTAAAACTGAAGGAAATGGCTTTAGACATCATCAAATTACTTATTAATAAACTCATTTAAGTTGAAATCAAGCATAAAGATCAAAGAAATACAAAGGCCCTTCGCCTAGCTTAGGTTCGTCCACTTCTTCAAAATCAAGGGAAAATATTTTCTCTTCAAAATAACCACACTCATTTAAAGGAAATCCATTTCAAAACTGATTTATAATCAAAGGAAATCAAAAGCAAGAACAAAAATCAAAGCCCTTCCTCTAAGGAGGGTTCGGCTAAAAGAAGGGGAAAGGGAAGGGGGTGCTCTCCTTCTCTTCCAAGCATTCTATTATGCTTAATAAGCATGAAAAATCGCATAAAAACAATCAAACGTTCAATTCCCCAACACAATTCACACAATTGTCAAGAATCATTCAAACCTAAGAATTAATTTCAAGAAAATGGAAGGGGAAATGAATTAGTAATACACTAACATTTAGAATAAGCTTTAAGAAGCTTAGAATGCTTCACTCTTGAGCCTTCTCCTCCCCTTTGGAGGAGGGTTCTCCAACTTCTTCAAAGTAGGAGAAATTCTCATTAAATTCAAGAATTAACACAAAAGATAGATGGAGCATGATTTAATGCATCAATTTCATGCCTAAACCATGAATTCTGCTTATAAAATCACAAAAATTAAAAATCACAACTTACTTGCTTCAATGGCAACTTCAAGTCCCTTTGCTTTTAATCACCAATTCCAACGTCTTTCACTTGATTCTTAAGGTTTAGTCACTAATCTATGGTTTAATTGGTGGGTTAGTGGTAGTTTAAAGGTAGGAAAGTGAAAGAAAATGGAGGAAGAGGAAGAAGATGAAAATGGTGTGGAGAATGGAGAGGAAGAAGAAAGAGAAAATGTTGCTTAGTTGGTCGTAACTTTAAGTAGACAAGTCAAACTTGTCTTCTCTCTTTTGTGCCAAATGAATGGCTATGATCAAATCCTAAGTAATCTCATCCAATGGCTCTAAATATTGATCAATAATTCTCTTCCAAATATTATTTAACTCCACCAATTAATTAAATTAACTCCACAAAAATAATTCCTCAATTATTCCTTAATATACTACACTAGAAAATAATATTCATTAAATGCCTTAATTCACCAAAAATATTCATGCAATATTTTCTACCCACCTAAATCATGCAAACATGCTCCAAAAATATTAAATAAAATATTAAACACAGTAATTTTTTTGGACCAAAATATTACTAAGTCCCGAATCGATGGTACTATTCATACACTAGTAAATCACTATTACCGACATTGAAAAAAAATCAGACTATTACAGTTTTGAATGTTATAGGTATGATTTTGGTTTTGAACATAAGAGAACTTAATGAATATTTTACAAGTTGTAAGTTAAGGAATTTTGAAATGATAAGAACTAAGTTAAGAGGTATTTTGTTAAGGAACTATTTATAAGAAATAAGATCATTTGTAAAAGAATGGATTTATTTTTGGCTCTACTATCCATGATTGAAATGTAGTATGATGAGATTGATTTCGATATGTGAGCATGCTCGGGTTATCAGCCCATTCTGTTATGTGGAGCTATGATCATATACTAGGGTTATCAGCCCTTATGAATAGGTGGACGCGGTTATTATGTAATGAGGGTGGCGCTTCCACAGACCACAATTATGTGATGGGGGTGGCGCTTCCACAAGCCATGATTATGTGATGGGGGTGGCGCTTTCATAGGCCACGATCGAATCTGCTTACGTTCATTCTGTATTAGTGCGAGCCTTAACTAAGAACGTAATTTTAATTTGCTATAAGGAAACGAAGACACATTTGTATTTACGAACTTCTATATGATTTTTGAAATGTTTTAATTTAATTAGTACGATTTTGGTATTTAATTTATATATATTGATTTGAGTATTTTAAAGCGTATTTGAGACTTGTTATTTTGGTTATTTTTTTGTTATTTTAATTGATAATTATTCAGCACCACTGAGTGATATACTCAACGCATCGATTTCTATCACGCGTAGGTTAGGGACAATGGGTGCTACTCTAGGATCGGAGACTTAGCATAAGAGAAGGAAAATTTATTTTGGGTAGGACATATATAGGATATATTATGGCATGTATTAAAATATTGAGTATATATTGAGTTTGTAAATTAATGAGATTTATGATTAATTAAATGTTTTGTCTTCATGTGAATTTAAAGTGAATGATCATTAGCAATTATTTCTTTAAATTGATGATATTATGTTAAGATAGGATCTAAAGTGAATGATCGTTAGCAATTAAATCATTGAATGGATGATATCATGTTATGATAGAACCTAAGGTGATCGATTTGAATAATTAGTAGTGCTGCGTGACTTATTATATTGTTTTAGAGTTTGGGGTTTGGAGGAATTAATATTGGAAGTGTTTCTATTTTCTTTGTGTGGCAAGTTAACCTTTAGGGGAAACTCTTGCGGATTTTCCGTAGGAATTTCCTTAGGCTTTTGTTTTAAAAAAAAAAATGCTTGCCTCCTTATGAAAACTTAGTCAATTCTAATACATGATCTAGAATTATTTAGTAGGATAAGACGTTGCTCTGGCACTGAATGTGGCATTCATCGTCTGGCCCTCCGAGATTGGGCGATGGGTGTTACAAATCATACGCTAGGGTTATCAGCCTTTATGGATAAGCAGACGCGCTTATCAACCGGTAGTGCTTTCATAGGATAATTTTTCTAGTGGTGCTTTCACAGACCACAACCGGTGGGGCTTTCATAGGCCAAATTCTGTTTCTGATATCTACGTAACCAAATCTGCCTATATTACTTTCAGAATACATATGAGCCCTTAACTGAGAATATGTTCTATTCTGTTATGAAAGAAAAGGAAATGTATTTATAATTTTGAAATTTTGTGGAAATATATTAAGTTATGAAATGTTCTATAAGAAAAATGATGATTTAAAATGGAAATATATTTGTATCTATAAAATTTTTCTTATATTTATCGAACTATGAATTTATTCTTAAGAACGGACTTATTTGTGATTTTCGAAATATCTTAATTTGATTTGTATATTTTTGGTATTTTCGTATTTGATTTAAGTATTTGAAATTGTATTTTAAGTTTATTGCTTAGGTAGCCTTATTTATTGTACTATTAAGTTATTTAGCACCACTGAGTGATATACTCAGCGCGTCGATTTTCATCACGCAAAGGTTAGGGACAATGGGTGCTACTCGAGGACCGGAGGCTTAGCATAAGAGAAGGAAAATTTATCTTGGGTAGGATATGTATAGGGTATATTATGGCATGTATAAAAATATTGTAAGAGATTAAGTTGTATATATTGAGTTTGTAAATTAATAAGATTTGTGATTAATTAAGAAGTTTTATCTTATTGAGAGTTTTAAAGTGAATTATCGTTAGCATATAAATCTTTGAATGGATGATATCATGTTATGATAAAACCTAAGTTGATCGATGTGAATATTTAGAAGTGCTGCATGACCTATTATGTTGATTTGGAGTTTTGGGGTTTGGAGGAATTAATATTAGAAGTGTTTCTGTTTTCTTTGTGTGGCAAGTTAACTTTTAGGGGAAACTCTTCCGAATTTTTTATAGGAATTTTTCTAGACCTTGTTTTAAAAAGAAATATTACTTGCCTCCTCATGAAAACTTAGCCACTTCTAATACATGATTTAGAATTATTAAGTAAGATAAGACGATGCTCCGGCACCAAATGTGGTGCTCGTCGTCGGGTTCTCCGGGATTCGGCGGTGGGTGTTACAGCTAAGCTAGAGGGAAATTGGCACTGATGTATTCAAGATTGGCACTAACGTGCCCCTAATCGGCACCGATTAGGGGTCTCATTGCCTATTAGATTAGTGCTGATCAAGGGGAGATCAGCACCGATGTTGGGCTCTTTGATGCGAATCAAAGTCTTTTACCAAAATGTCCTTACCCTTTATTTTCAGTGTTTTTAGGCTTCTAGAGGTCTCTTTGGGGTCCAAAAAATGTTTGATCGAGTTGATTCTCTTATCATTGGAACTGTAGTATAATTTCCTAGAGCCTAGTACTAAAATCATGGTCAACAGCTTGCCCCCTTTGACAGATCAAAGCAGATCAATGCTCGGTCTTTCGGACTTTAATTTTAGCACTTCTAAAAGAATTTTAGTCTAAGAAACATACTTGGAAGATTGTGGTAATGTCTAGATCTTGTGTGAATTTCGTCTGTTTTTGAGAATATTTTTCCGGAGCCGATCTAGCTTATCTAATTTTTCAAGCCCTTTCCATAATCATCTGTCATATTGAAAGCTATGTGTGTCTTCAAGATTTCATCACTAATGTTTTGACTGTGACCAAGCATCAATATGAATTCGGATGAGTTTTGAAGATCCACTTTTCTGAGTAAGGGCAAGACCTGTCCTCCCCTTTTTCTACAAATAGGGGAAGGTTTGGCCCATTTCTGCCCCACATTACCCTCCTCTTTGTCTTTACTTGCTTTCAACCATTTAGTTACTTGAACTCCTGTTCATATCTTATCATCATGAGTTATGAGTCACCCCTTATCCCATATTCCCTTCTTAGCGAATTTGGGAGGAGCGTGAATGCGTCTTAACCTTCGCGACCGACTAGGGACGTGGAGTCGGAACGTGGCCCACTGTCACCATAGAGGATGGAAGTAGGTCATTGGGCAACTGCCCCTAAGGTGCTTGACATGCTGTCTGATACTATACAGAGGGTGAGATACATCACTCGGCATGGCATGACCTCCTACTCTCTTTTGGAAGACGTTATGGACCATTGGCCAGTCGATCCTCAGGGTGTCCTGATATGGCTCTTTTTTCTTTTAAATAATGACTTTGAGATGTGACTTTCTATGCATCCTTGTCCTGGTTGGTGTGACGGGATGACATATCTAGTGGGCTAGTTTCGAGGGGCGCTGTTTAAGGCCCTGACTCATGAGAGCTTCCTGAAGGACTAGGTTCGAGCACTACGGGACAACCTTAGGCAACATTGAGTTCTCGGATCTCTGCTTTTGTTGCTTTTTAGATGGGCCATGGATTTAGGCCTAGGTAGTCTATGAACTAACTCTTATAGTACTTTTTGGCCTTGTCTACTCTAGTAGCAGTATCTTCTTTTATAAAGTCTTGACTGTATTGTTATTAATGGAAATGTTTGATCTTACTTTTGCAAATCTGCCCTGTCTATGTTATCTATTTGCACTACATGCTTGAATTTCAATTGAATTTTGCACTAAGTTGCTTGTTTGCACTGTATTTTCACTAACTGCCTGTTTTGAATGATTGATTTGAGAAATTGCACTAATTGCCTGTTCATACTAAATTTGCATTGATTGCCTATTTTTGTCTAGTTGTATTTATAGCCTATTTTGAATTGGCACTGACTGCCTATTTTAAATGATTAACATGAGAAATTACATTGAGTGCCTGTTCATACTGAATTTGCACTAATTGCGTCTAGTTGCATTGATTGCCAATTTTGAATTTGCACTGGCTACTTATTTTGAATGATTGACTTGAGAAATTACACCGACTACCTATTCCTACTAAATATGCACTGTCTACTTATTTTTGTCCAGTTGCATTGACTGTCTATTTTAAATTTTCATTGACTGCCTATTTTCTTGTGGTTTGACCTAAGAATCATGGTTAGTTTAGCAAAATATTCATGCATGATGCATGATGTCCATTTCTAATTATTCGAATTAATCTCTAAGAGAGTGCCTTTGAAAAATTCAGGCCTAGTTTGCTTAACATTCATTTTGAAAATCTTGTGGTATGAAAACACTTGCTTTTGAGTGAAGCAGTCAAAATTCTAGAAAAGCATTTTTTATTTGCTTTTGATTTTCTTCTCTCTCTCTTTCCTTCCCTCTCTTTTCCCTTTTTTTTCAGTGGGGCAATTGACATCGAGGTGCTTGAAATCAACACTGGAGTCCCCTAAATCGGTGCCGATTTGGTGCCCGTGCAAGGCCAAATTGATGTCGATTTAGGTCCCATTGGCACGAGGGTCCCCTAAATAGGTGCTAATTTGGTACCCCTTGCAGAGCCGAGTCAATGCCAATTTGTGTCCCATCGCCATTAATTCTGGGCATGTCGGTGCTAGTGTGTTTAGAGGCTGGTGGTTAAGTTCCTATAAATACCTCATTGATGGCCTTAAAATGGTGTTGTTTTGCCCCTCATGAGCTTCATTTTTTTCAACTTTTTAAGCACTCTGCCAAAAAATGGAGCCGTTTATCAACTATGGCATGCAAAGGTGGAACAAGAGGTTAGTGAAGGTTGAAAAGATTAATTTAAGCTTGTACGGTATAGCTTTGGTGCCTCTAAGAGGCTCACCGGTTGATCAGGCTTTTTTAGATGCATGCTTGCACCTCTGGGATCCATAAGCTAAAGTGTTTTGGTTTGGCATGCATTTCAAGGAGATGTGCCTGACGCATGAGGAGTTTAAGGCTCTCTGGGGTAGTGATTCTGAGAGGGTTCCGGTGGTTGCATTGGCCAGGATCAAACATTTTAGGGGTTTTATGAGTATGCTGGGCTTGTCTATGGTGGAGGACAGGGAGCTAGTAGTGGATGACTAGGTTGATCTGACAGGGCTTGTTGAGCGATATTTGGATCCACTCAACATTGTAGATCTAGAGCATCAGAGGTTCAGGACTCAAGCTTTGGTTTTTTGCTTAGTAAGCACCTATGTACTGATTGATTCATATGCTAGGGGATCTAAGAGTGGCAGACCTAGTCCTTTAGATGGAGCGAGGTGCCAAGATTACTAGTTTGGCTTCGGCAGAGACTATCATGAGCCTCAATTGAGCTTACAGAGTTGACGGGATCTAGTCGACTAGTCTGATAGTACTTCAGGCAAGCATTCTCGAAGTGGCTCATTTTTCTGTTTTTAGCTTGGGTGCCTTTCTTAAAAAAAGACTTAAATTCTGAGTTGCATATAAATGCCTATCTTAGGATTTGAGTAGTGAGGAGCAAATTTGGGTCTTGCATCCTTTCAAATAAAGGCTTGATTTGTTCAAATTATAGTTTAGATAAATCTTGTTAGGTGAGAGGTTTTGCATGTGAGTGCCTATTTAGACTTAGATAGTAGAGCAGTGTAACACCCGCCACCCAATCCCGGAGAACCAGACGGCGGATGCCACATTGGGTGTCGGAGCACCGTCTTATATCATTTAATAACTCTAGATCACATATTAAAGGTGGATAGATTTTCATATGGAGGCAAGTAATTAAAAATTTAAAAATTAATATTTAAGGAAATTCCTACGAAAATTTCGCAAGAGTTTCCCCTAAAATTAAACTTGCCACATAAAGAAAATATACACACTTCTAATATAATTTCTCCAAACTCCAATTAAACACAACATGTCACAAACACTTCTAATAGGTTGCATTAATTTCCTTAAGTCTTATCATGCTAATACACCATTCATTCTAAGAAATTTATATATCCATTCATACACCAGGAATATAATCAAATAATAATACTTATATAACCATCAACCTCAATAATTACATTTTCAATATTCACAACTTCAATACTTTTTACAACATTTTTCTATACATGCCAAAATTACAATTTACTATATATCCTACTCAAAATGCTAATTCTACTCTGATGCTACCTCTTTAGTCTTCACGTAGACCCACAGCTCACAACCTACGCGTGATAAAAATCAAGACGCTGAGTGGAAGACTCAGTGGTGCTAAATAATTATCAATTAAAATAGCAAGAAATGCCAAGATAACAAATCTCAAATATGTTTTAAAACACTCAAATCAAAATATATGATAAACACTGAAAACGTGCTAATTAAATCAAATATTTCGAAAACCATAAGAAATTCACTTTTAAAGAACATTTCATAATCCACTAAAAATAAGATAAATGTCACAAGTGCAAATATGTTACCGATTTCTTTATAACGAAATAAAATTTTCATTCTTAATTAAGGGCTCGTACACATATAGAAAAGAAATATAATCAGATACATTTAATCGTGGTCTGTGAAACCGCCACCTCATATCTCATAACCCTGGCCTGTGAAATTGCCACCACATATCACGTAACCATGGCCTGTGCAAGTACTACCATAAATAATAAGAGCGTCTGCCTATTTATAAGGGTCGATAACCCTAGCATATGATTATAGCTTTCATATAATAAAATGGGCTGATAACCCGAGCATGCTCATATATAAATATCAATCTCATTTTACTATATTTCAATAATGTATAGTAGAGCCCAAAATCAAATCTTTCTTTCACAAATAATCATGTTAATGGTTCACAATTCTTTACTCAAAACACTTTATGACTTAAATACTCATTATTTGAAAGTCACTTAACTTACAACTTACAAAACCACCATGTTCTCTTTGTTCTCATGCTTAACAAATTCAAGTGAACATATTCAAAACAAATATACTTATTATGATATCAAAATACTTAAATCAAGCTTTAAAAGAAATGAAAACCAAGCCTTACCTACTATAGAGGTTCGGCATCTTTATGCCAACAAAGGAGGAAAGGCTTCCTCCATCAAAAATCATAATTACTAACTCAAAACCATTAAAATACATCACTTTAAACACTTAGCCATAAAACTCATTTAATAGTTTCAAAACCTTCTTTAAGTCATGAAAATTGCTAAAACATTAGAATTCAAATTTGAGCTTTAAACCATCCTCAAATTACTTATTAACAAACTCATTTAAATTAGTATCAAGCTTAAAAATCAAGAAAATACCAAGGCCCTTCACCTTACCAAGGTTCGGCCTCTTCTTCCAAAACAATGGGGAAATGATTTCTTTTCAAAATAGCCACACTCATTTAAAGGAAATTCATTTCAAAACTCATTTACAATCAAAGGAAAACAAAAGCAAAGACAAAAATCAAAGCCCTTCCCTTAAGGAGGGTTTGGCCAAAAGAAGG
>CANUEX010135057.1:0-34549 GCA_948099535.1 Jatropha multifida
ACAGTGTTTTTCAAAAATATCCGATTCGGGTCTAATTTAAATTAATTCGGTCCAATTAAAAAAATATTGGTCCGATTTTATTCGATTAATGGTTATTCAATAAATTTTCGGGCGAACCAAAATGATTTTCGATCCCCATAATATTATTGGCTAATAATTTATAATTTAAATTTAAATGGGAATGTTTCGAAATAAAAATTTCGGGGTATTACAGATGAAGGTAAACTTTATGAATCATTAATTAATATTGATAAACTGCAAGGATAATTTAGTTAGTTTGGTCAAACCTCAAAGACGGATTAATTATTGTCAATTCTTATGTGTCAAGATATTTTAGAATTTTTAAATATTTTAACGGAAAAATATAAACAAAATTGACGGTAGAACTAAATAGTTCGACAAAGGTAAATCTCGGAAACCATTAATTAATATTGTTAAACTGCAGGGATAACTTAATTAGTTTGGTCAAATCTCACAGACGAATTAATTATTTTTTCTTTTAAATATTAAGATAGCTATCATTAATATTGGTTTTATATGGACAATATTAAAAAGTATAAATATAATATTCTATAAAAATATGGATTATCTTTTTGTGACGGAGAAAATATTTAGGGTTATTGTTTTGCTAAATATTAATTACCGTCTAAATTTATAGTACAATAAAAAGTAAATACGAATAAAAAAGCACTGAAAATTTTTAAACCAAAAACTTATACAGAATTATTAATTATTAAAGTGAAGATTTTTTTTTTTTTTGGAGAAATATTAGTAGGTATGCATGAGGAAGGACAAATGGTATGCATGTATGTAGTAACGGTATCGTTGTATCCATGTAGAGCAGGATTAAATGGGAAATGGTCACGAGGGAGCCTTTGCAATTTGCATTTAATGCTCTCAATCTTTGCTTTCTTAGCAAACGGTCCCCCTTCCTTCACAGTAGGTTGGGTTAATGCAAGTTGCTGTAAGTTGGGCTACACTTGTTCACGTGCATCAAAGGCCCAAGTCGCTTGTAAATAAAATAATAAAAAATAACTGTGTTTTTATCCGTACCAAATTAAATCAATTAAATGAAAAATAATTTAATAATTCAAAATTATAATAAAAGTGATAAAGTTTGATTTTCTACTTATTCGGATTTGATTTTTTAACCTATGACTGCAGCAAAATATTAAGCAGCAACATTTAGGGGTGAGCAATGGGCGGCTTTAATAAAACAAATTAAACTAAATGGATATTAATTGATTTAATTCGGCTTATGATTTCAGATAATATTAATTTTAGTGAAACGAATTTGATTCGGTCCGATTTAATTTTGAGCATAATTTGATTCAGGTAATATTATATATATATGAACTCAAGTATATAAGAAATTAGGTTAATGTAATAGGATCGAGAAATGTTGTCTCCATGTCCATCGAGTTTGTTTCTGTTAGGTAGAATCCAAAAGAACTTCTGGTGTGGAAGATGTGGACACAGTAATTAAATGATTACTGCAAAGATTAGTAGCCATTGAATTTCCTAATTACTTGAAGAAGATAGAAGATACCAACTTAAGATGTAAAGGACTTCAGCTTCAATAAATGCAGCAATATTTACAGTTACAAGAAACTGGGAGGAGATGACAAATATCCAAGAACATAACAACATGTGATCTGCTAGCTTTGATCCATGTGAATGATCGTGACATTTGAAGGACATAAGTAAGGGTCCCATATTATATTATCTCCTCTGCATTGATTTCTATTTTCTTTTACGTATAGATGCTGAAAATGAAACTTTCTGCCACAACCACCATTACTGCGAATGGAAAAACTGCAACTAAATTTTAATTTTTTATATATATAATGGTTGCAAGTAGGAATTTTCAAATTTCAATCATAATTTTATGAAAGTTTAAATGAAATATTTCCTAAAAAATAATAATAAACAAGATTTTTTAGATGACATCAATTAAGTTTAAATTGATCATATAAACCAAAATTTTCCATAACTAGTGAATTGATTCTCTAACACTAATATGCAACCGGTGTTAATAATTTAGCTCAAAAAAGAGCCTCATAGACCAATCAATTAACCGAACCGTGATCACCCTGGTTGGTGGATTTGAAAATTCCAAGTTGTTGCACCATTAATTCCATGGCAGATAAAGAAAGGATTTTCAGAAGCATAAAAACAATTTCAGGAGATTCCTCACTGGATTTTCCTGATGATGCAATCCTTACATGTGCATTGGAATATTGACACACTAACAACCTTTTTCTTTTTCCCAGGCTTTTCTGTGCCCTCCTAAGTTGATTGTAAAAGTTGAAAAACTTGTTTGTAGATTTTATATTCAGCATTTGCTTGTCTTGCAAATCCGCAAATCTATAGGATAAGACTTGCCTTTAGCGTCTCTGTCCTACAAATCGGCAGAAGGTTTGCTTACACTATGAATTTTATTCATGTACCAAGCAAACAAATAAACACCATTTAAAGATACCAATACCATCATTTAATAAGTTGAATTGATGCATGGTAAACCCATACACGTGTAAGTACTACTATTTAAAGGTCTAAATAAGTGTTTCCTGCTCCTTGGAACTTCCCAAGTCAAGACTTGCATGTTCAATATTAGAGGAACTCTCACATTATTTACAGCTACATTTTATATAATTATAGTCAATTCAAAACAAGTAATGCATAAATTCTAGTCAATTGAATTGTTGAATCTTTAATAGGTTTAACTCATAATATTAGTGTAAAATCAATGCATACAAGTGAATTTCTATCCGTCTATACACACGGTTTATATGGAAATGAAGTCCATGCATTTTACCGGTCTTTTTCCCATGTGTGCCACTACCCCTACTGCTAGACTAAAACTATGTTATGCTAAAAAATCAGTACCAAATAAGGCAGTTTGCTCCAAAGCTTAGCCCCAAGAATGCCACCCTTGAAGAACTTTATGTTTCATCAAATCAAGTCTAGTTGACATTTCTCTTCCACCACTCACATGAATTTTTAAGGGGATATTGCACCCTTGTGCCAAAAGCATGTTAAGTAATTTTTCCTTCTCTCTTTGATTTTCGTCTTTTTCATTCTTCCCTCCCCTTTTCCATGAACTACCACATAACTAACACAACAGTTGATATTACAAAAATAAGGAAGGGCAAACCAAAAGGAAAAACGATTTTTGACTCACTATTGGATGCAGTAGATACTCTTAGCCCATTAGAAGAGATGATAATATCTCTCCCATTGTCCTTTCAGATGTCTCATTCTCATTATCTACCTCTACCCCGGACTCAAGAACAGCAGCATCCAAAATAAGCTTCCGTTTTGCAATCTCATACACATTTTCATCGACCGTACTCCTGGTCACTAGCCTGCAGAATGAGAAGCGGAGTAAATCCATGGACATACAATATGCAACACTGTAAATTTGTGATCACTCTATTATTTTCAGTTTCTGCAGATCAGTAAGAATAATGAACACCTGTATATAGTGACAGGCTTCAATTGGCCAATGCGATGACACCGATCTTCTGCTTGCCGATCAATCTGTGGATTGAAATCCATATCATGAATAACAACAGTATCAGCTCCGGTCAAGTTCAAACCCTGCCCTCCAGCTCTAGTGGATAGCAAGCATGCAAATATAGAAGTGTCATTGTTGAAAGCATCAACTATATTCTGTCTCTCTGTCACCTGAGTACTGTGATTGGAAGAGATTACCATGATGAAGTTAAACACAATTAACAGTAGGCATAAAAGGGGGAAAGGACACAACAATGCAAAATCACGACGTACAAGTAATATCTGACAATTATAGTCCCAGAAGACCATTGTTGCATGCTGCAAAACAAGCCTAACCTAAATCCAATAGGATTATCTTGCTGAAAGCAACTGAAGAGAAAAAGAAAATGCTGCCAGAGAGAGCCATAGAGGATAGTTACCCAACCTAGATTCACAACTCATTTTGTACAGAAATTGTTTTAACCATACAAAGCCCATGATTACAAGAGGTGGGTAGAACCAGAGCCGAGGTGGGGCAGACCAACCAGAGCAAGTAAAATTGTCTCCTCCACATCATATCACCGTTTCATGTATTCAACTATTGTTGTGAGCATATGATGTATAGAGGAGAAACTAACTAGGAAGCCATGAGAAGCTCCAAAAAATAAATAAAATAAAAGCTCCAAATGCATCACTATATATGTGTATATGAAGTGCATCATCCAGTCATAGTGCGGTTAAAAACTAAATCCTATTCTGGATGAGTCATATGCTTCAGCAATTTTTGCAATAATACATGAGCATTCTCAACCCTCAAACCTGCGACACAACTACTGCAAGCCCAAGAATTTAACCATTGCACTCACAAACAGCACGCAAAAGAATTCCTTTATTAAACATCATGAGATAGTAAACATCCATGTCTCATAAAGCAAGGTTTGGATGGTTTCATCCAGTCATCAGTTTACTGCAGCAATAAACAAGAAAAGTCTAATATAGAGATCCATCGAGACAAATTCACCTTATATATAATGAATGTAGAAAAAATAGATAAGGTACCTTCCATCAAGTCTGCTGTATGTCAACCCAATCACATCCAGTGTCCATTCTAGGATATCTAGCATTGACGTCCACTGGCTAAATATCAGAACCCTATGTCCGTCCCTCTTCAGTGCAGGAAGAAGTTCAGCTAGCGCCTGCATAATTGATGCAGAAACGTAACAATAGTGTGAGCATTACATATACACTCTAAAAAAGTTTGTCCTTAGAGAACCAGGATTAGAGAAATAAAGTGAAATTATTCAATCCATAGTTCCATACCCGACATTTTGCTGAAAGCATGACATGCTTATCTGAAAGGATTCCTCTAGCATCTTTAACTCTATGATAAAGTAAAAGCTGCAAGAATTGTTCGAAATTGTAAATATGTCAAACAAAATTGAACATTAACAATTGTACAGGTCAAGATATAACCATGATTTAATGAAATTTTCAATTCAACATCCACCTGCTATTGGTAAAAGTGAAAACTACAACCAACATAACTTTAAAACAAAGCACTTCTTCATCATTAAAGCCCCTGTAATCTTTGTTTCTTAAGAATTGACAACTCTTAAAGCTAGCATCAAATAAAACTTGAAAATATGCCTGAAAATCTACTACAGAAATTATTCATATACACAAGTGCAAAAATCAGTCCAAGAGGTAGCATCTTTTAGCACTGAAGTATGCTACTATCATGGACAGCCGGAAATAAAGATCTTGTAATATCTATGAAAAAATGCTGAATGCCAATGCACCAAGAGAATGGGACAACCCTCTTATGAAACAGATCCCACCAGTGAGCATTTACATCCTCCATACCATCGGAAGTATACATTCCAACTTTTTTTGCTCTTCAATAATTCAAACATTAAAGTTAAGGCATTCAGCATCCACTTGAGTTATTAACTTATTCTTGACACTCTCACGTCTTTGTAAAGGCAGTGAATCCCAGTTTTGAAGAAGGGAAGTTGCTTCTTTACCAACAGAGTCTTCAGATCTGAGATACCCAGGCTACCACTTATAATCGTATGCATGCTCTAATGCACTGACACTGCTACAATTTAATCCATAGAAAAACAGCTAACCCGTTGCATCTCTTTATGTACATAGAAAAGAAATTTTACATGTTTTACCTAGGATACTACATTACTAAAACCCAAATCCTTATCTACGATGGAGAAACAAAACATCAAGGAAGAGTTTGCATGCACTAGCATAAAATCAAAATCGATCACCTTTTAGTGATACAGAACCCACCCAAAAATAATCAGAAATTACCCGGTGAATAGAAAAATCACTGTAGGTCTTCAGTTCCTCAATAACTCTGTCCAGTGTACATTCATAGCCAAAAGCACCAATTGGATGTAACTTTTTGGCTAAACGAATAACATCATCATCGCTGTAAATTCGCCTCACTAATAATGGATGATTTGCTATCTGAATGAGCATGAAAATTTAGTCAAGTTACAGAAAGAAAAGGCACAAAATAAACAATGTGAACAGAGAAAAACAACAGATTTAACAGAAAAATTAATAAGAGCAACACAGCACCTTGCGGAACTGAACAAAATAATTTGATATCTGACGCCGAGGAAGAACTCCAAAAATAGCATTCAAGTCAACATCTGAAACCTTTGCAATACGAGCACGTGATGCTGCTCGATATTGCTCTATTGCTTCTTTATAAGCATCTTCCTGATGCTTTTCCATTAAAACAAATTCAACCTAGAAAAACATCATTTAATTATTCTAGGCTACCCCAAATGTGAAAGAGATAATTCATTTAGTGAATTCGCAAAAGAGAGGAACTGGACAATGCAGGATGTTAGTTAAAGCTTTGCTGTAGAGACCAGCATACCCGCTGTTTCTTTGGAACAAGTTGTTGCATTACATCAGATTTTAACCGCCTCAATATGAATGGTCCCAAAATGGACTTCATACGACCAATTAATTCTCTATCTTCGGCAATTAGTAGTTTTTTCAAGTCCACATCCTCAGTAGCAAAAAGATCGGGCATCATAAACTCCAATAGTGACCACAGCTCCTGAAATGATTGATCACATGATCAATTAAAAGGATATCACTGCTGGCTAAAATATGAAAATATTTTGAAAAAACATTTTCAAAGATAGATGACTCATCAGCATAATTTTAGATGCTTCCAACAGCATGACAAGCTGGACTTGCTACAATATAACTTTCCAGCCCCAAATGAAATACCATCAGTAAACAATTCCAACAGAAGCTATTTCCAAAATAGAAATAAAAAGTATAAAGGAGGCAGGAAGCTCAACTTACTAAATGAGGTAAGTAAAAATATAAAGTCAATCAAATTAGACCTGGAAGCTAATAAGCTAGATGGAAGTTTCAACCATGAAGCTAAATAGATTCCACGAGATTCATTTAAATATTAAATATTAATAAAAAAGAGCAATTAGTAATAGTACATGTAAATCATTCTGCAGTGGAGTCCCAGTAAGCATCAAACGCTGGTTAGCATTTCTTGCAACTGACATTAGGTTTTTCCACCTATAACTGTTCTTATCCTTCAAAGCATGTGCCTCATCCATGAGAACACAGCTCCATCGCCACCGTTTCAGAATTTTACGGTCATCTTTCTGCTGAGCACTGCATATCAACAATAAGAAACAAGATCAGGATGAAACCAAAGTATAATAAAGTGACAGGTCTCAATATTATGCATACCTGTGTCGTTCAAAGAGCGAGTAACAAACAAGAAGCACATTAAATGGTGGCGGCAATCCAGCTTTGGCCAAAGAATTTAACTCTTTTGAGTAGGCAGCTCGGGTAGCCCCATGATATTGGAGTACAGAAAATGATGGACACCACTTTTTAAGTTCTCTTTCCCAATTTTCCAAAAGAGATGCAGGGCATACAATTAAATGTGGACCAGGATCATCGTTCAGGTGTTTCAGCAACATTAAATATGTAATTGCCTGTCACATGACATCATATTACATTTCGACAACTTGCAGGTTAAACATATTAGCAATGAAGAGGAAAAGCATGGAACCCACGTACCTGAATAGTCTTCCCAAGCCCCATTTCATCCGCCAATATGGCTGCATGGGAAACAAATGTGAATTGTTACTTGTTAGAAGTCTTTTCAAAGCCATATAGCATTTTAATTTAATGTGTAAAGCTAAAAACGTTTTACAGTTACGAGAGAGTCAGTAGACATTGGCAATGAATACTTTGAAGGATCCCAATGGACTTTTTAAAAGCATATCCAATAAAATACAAAGAACATTTATTTTTAAAAGAGATGTACAAGCCACTTATAATGAGGCAAATCTCCCTGCAGACAAGAGGCTTCTCAGGTACATTGAAGTGGCATGTCTAATAGTATGTGAATCTACTTAGATTGCACCTCAAATAACCTCAGATGCCAACATACAAGGACACAAAAAAAACTTCCTCTGGGTACTGCTAGCAATACCAACTCTTTGCTACATGGCCAGGGAACAAACTCTAAACACTCTAATCACATGCAGTTTGATTTTGAGTACCATTTCATAATTATCTATACCCAATTCTGTGCTCCATATCATAGTAATATTTACATAAGGTAAAGAATTTTGCCAGGTTTCATCCATTAACCAAACTAATACCTCCTAAAGCCGCGACACTACGAAGTGACTTTTGCTTTATCTATCCAAAAAACATAAAGTCATAAGTTCCCGTAACTCTACAGTCCCCAGATTACATGGGGATAATATATCAAGAATAATATCAATTATAATATCATAGTTTCCCAGAAGTAGTTAATTATCATGATGCATCAGCAGTATGTCTTCTATTACCATGAATTGGTCAGTGACATGAACTTATTTCATAGGCATAGTAAGAGAGAAATTATATACTATCTAAGGAGGATTCCGAAAAGCTGATTATAACTCAACAAGATGACAAAAGAATAGTAGAACTACCTCCAGCAATGCCCTTTCTATACAGAAGAAGAAGAAAATTCACACCAACTAGCTGGTATGGCTTAAGAACAGGCTGGAAATTTGAATCTGCCACCGCACATGCTGCGGCAATATCACTCTGCAAGAACAAAATGGGATTTCAAGACTAAACCTATTAAAGAGGTAACTTCATGTGATGCCAGTGAGAAAATTAGAAGCAAAGAAACCCTAGTTATGAATAAAAGGCTTTGGTTACCATACGAGATCACAGGAAATGCATAGCCACATATTTGCAGTGGATGCATCTGTATGCCCACTTACACAGCCATGCATCTATAGGGACATAAGTACATAACCGCACATGCACAAACACAGTTCAGCTGAGTCAGCTTATTTGAATTATAATTTTCACCACCTAATCAACATAAAGCTTCTAACTAAGACATTCAGCCGTTGATATTTGCACTCACCTAGTCACCATTTAGTTATCTAGATAGACTAGATTGAATTGAGCTTATTAGTCCAGTCTTGAAAACAACAATACAGACAAAATACCAAAAACTTTCATTTCTCTTCTCTGTGAATTTGCAGTTAACTCATAAACCAGAGAGTTTCAATACACAGCTTCAACAAAGTATAACAAAGAGTACCTAGCAACTACCGTTACAGAAAGTTCCAAATTTGCCAGGCTCAGCACTTAGGCAAGATAGAAAAAAACTTCATCTTTATATAAATAACTTTAGTTTTCAAATTCCTTCAGAAGATAAATATATAAGCACATTGTGTCATATAGCTTCCCCTACTTCAGCAAACAATGTTGATAATTGGGTGGAGAAAAAAACAGTCGATCATTGTTCCTAGCAATATAGAAAAATCTAAGCATCTAAAAAGAAAGTCTAATTGTGACACATAATGAATAAAATACATAACTTGATAACAGGTGAATTGAAAGAAAGAGAAGAAGATGAAGAAGAGAGGCAAAGTATTCCATCTTCTTGTTATTTTCAACTTTCATTCAATCAATGCTGAGTAAAATAAAACTATAAAGATTGACCTACAGTACAGAAAATAACATTAATTCATGCAAAATAATTAAACTCGGTAACCAAACCAAAAAACTTCAATTCCAATTTCTGCAGTAAGTTACTTAGTAACCAAACAAACAGAAAAACCACGAACAACAAGAAAAAATACCTGAGTCACAATCCTGACTGAAGAAGCTTCTACCTCCGCGTACCGCTCGCACGAGGTGACAGCAGAACCATACAGCTCCTTCTTCAGCTCCGCTGATATTTTGGCGCACTTCTGCAAAGCTTTTCCCACAACATCATCTTCCTCCAACTGCAATTCCTCGTCCTCCTCCTTGTCACTCGACTCTATATCATATACCTCCGCAAAATTCGCTTCACTCTCCACCTCCTTCCTTTCCTCCGGCTCTTCATCATCCTCCTCCTCTTCATCATCATCAACTATAAATCGACGAGCACGATTCACCGCCGGGACCTTCGCCATCTCCTCTAAATCATCATCTTCCACGTCATTATCCACCAAATTCTCCTCCTCCTCCACTTCCTCCAAATCGAAAGATCGAGTAATTTCAAAGCAATCATCGCTGCTGCTATCGGAATTGAAAGTATCTTCAGACTTCTTAAAAGCGAAGGACTCTATAGGAGGTGGTGCAGGGGATTTGCGTTTACGTTTATGATTCGGCGCCCCTTCGAGGACGCGGGACGGCTTGAAGGAGTGGTTGTCCCACTCGTCATCGGAGATTTCGTCGAAAACTCGCTTCATCTTTTCATACTTATATATGCAGACCTAGTATTGTGATTCAATTGAAGCTGCAGAATGAGCGAGAGAGAGAGAAATGACAGCAGCACTGGAAATCCAAGAGTTGGGAAAAAGTAAGAGAAGAAGCCGTAGCATATGTACTTCGTGGAGAGAGAGGAAGGAAAAGTCAAGAAGAGTGAGTGAGGAAAGCAGAACAGTACAAACAAGGTTACGACAGCAACGGAATCGAATCGGTAATGCCGGTTCGACCCGGACCCGTATAGTTCGGCCCATATCTTCTTGGGCTGTGGTACCGGTACATTTAGCAATTTTGATCATTATAATTATAATATTTCTAAATGCATGTTCATCTACTATAACCAATAGTATATGATTTTGAAATCGAGACAAATAAATTTTTTTTTATTTTATAATTATTATATTTATTAAATTAAATTATCCATTATAATTTATTTTTTAAATTATGTTATAAAAAATTTATACTTATCATTAAATATTTTTATTAATTTTATACGATGTTTGTTAATATATTTGAATAAAAAATTAAAATAATTTAGTATTCTATAAAATCAAATAATAAAATAATGATAAAATATTTAGGGGTAAATAAAGAGCTGGTAGTTGTAAATTGAAAAAAATTAATTCAATGACTTTAATCGGCCAAGTTGAGTTTGAGCTTATCAAACTCATTTAATACATGAATTAAAATTAATTTTGAATGATAAATTTTGAATTCAAACTTAATAAAATTCAATTTGGTTTTGTTCGTTTAGAGCCATACTCATTATAAACGAAAGAAAACTTTTTACTCGTATATATAAATAATTCTTTGTTATATATTAAAAATAAGAAAATATTTTTTATGGCAAACAAAAAGGTTTCCTCTGATTTTTAAGTGACATGTGAAAATATATGAAAATGAAATTGTTTGTTGTTTTATATGTCTCTTTTTAAATAATAACACATCTTCCCATCGTTTCTCATTTCTTCATAGAATATAAATTAATAAAAATATTAAATTGATTTATAAATTAATTTCTATATTTATTGTGATTATTTTGAAATATGAGATTTACTTAAATTTAATATATCTTGTATTTCAAATAAATTTACAATTTCATTCAATATTTCTAAGATACTTTCAAAGATTAAAACAGAGAAAATAAATAAAAAAATAAATGTAAAATTTTTTAAAATTAGAAGAATGTAAAAAAAAATCATTATTTAAAAGAAAAAAAAAGGTGGGGCATGCACTACTGGGCCTACTCTCAAATTTGAAAACACTGTTTTTCAGGCCCAGTCCAAAACTCAACTGGGCCTACGCATATCAGTCTTATAATGATGTTAACTTAATTGTTAATAACATGCTAATTAATTTACCCGCGCTTGGTTGCGGAATCATATTACTTTATTTATTTAATTTGCTTGATGTTTAATTTATTAATACAAAATCCATATTATTATATGTAATAAAATTATAAATAATACTATTGTTATGAAAAATGAAAAAATAATCTTGAAAGTCTTAAATATTATATATTGTGTATTGTCCATTGTGTTTTTAAATTTTATTGATTTATATTTAAGTTTTCATATTTTGATTTTCATAAAAAAATAATAAAGATTTAAGAGTTCTAATGCTAACGAATGTAAGTTTCACATTTAGAAAATATGTAATTATTAATTCAATTGAAATATTTTTAAAAAAATATTAAAAAATTATATTTATATACCTATGAGTTTTTTCTTTTTGATTCATTGACTCATAAAGTAAAATAATCAACTTAGCTATAAATTTATATTGATTTCATACTATATAAACGAAAAAAATAAATTTTTTATTTATCAATGTTACGGACACTGATTCCAAATAGATAGAATTAAATATTAAGATAGATTATTTATAAAAAGAGTACGTAGAGAAAAAAAAGAAAAAAATATATAGAGAGAGTAACTTAATTAAGGTTAAAAACAACAAACTTCAAAATGATAACTCTACATTAAACAATATTTATTATTGAAGTGATGGTTTGACATTGATTTTTTTTTAACGAAAATGAGAGGAAATAATATATTTGACGAAAGAAAATAATGGAGAAAAATAATAAAATATATTTTATATTGTAAATTTCTCAATTTAAATTCTGTAATTTTATAAGCTTAAGAGATAAATAGTGTATTTTCTTACTTGCAATATTTTTCTCATTATTTTCAAATAGTTAAAAATCATTTCCCCTTCTTTTGATATTTTTCTCATATATCTCGCTCTAAAAAATCATTCTTTTCAAATGAATCTTTGTACATAAGTTTTGCATAAATTATTTATATATCATATATTTTAGGAAGTGAAAAATATAAAAAAAATAGCAAAAGAAAATTTTTTGGATATAAACCTAATTTTTCATATGGCAATATTTCTTTTTTTTTTCCCTGAAAACTTGTTGGATATTTGTCCATATAGTCAGAAAACTCAATAAAATTTAAAATTAGGTTACCAAAATTGCAATTGCAAATTTTAGAATTAAAAATTAATAAATTGGAAAGAAAACACACATAATACTCTATCTTGCTTGCTTATTTGTTATATTAATTAGAATTTAACAAAATTTAAATATTGAACGTTTGCTTGGAGCCTAAAAATCAAAGTGCAAATTTCAACTTAAGTATTAGTTATTAATTCTTCCTTTTAATTATAAATTGTCTTGGCCAAAAACAAAAATTAAAACTTGTATTATACTTGGATTATTGTCGAACACTGAGACTAGTTTATTCCCTGGCACGCCCACTTGAAATCACACGATGACACTTGTTCACATGGGTAGCTATATAATCCTCAGTTTTGATAAGAAAGAGTAGCTTTTTATCTATGACTGCAAAAACATTACAAATTGTATCAAATTGACAGTTTGGCCGAGTGGTCTAAGGCGCCAGATTTAGGCTCTGCTCCGAAAGGGCGTGGGTTCAAATCCCACAGCTGTCAAATAGTTATTTTTAATTGTTTTTGACATCTTAATTATATCTAGTAAAAAGAAAGTTGATATTTTTTCGTAAAAATATATTAGTTAAACTTAAAATCCAACCGATATAACAAAAATTGATTAATGCATTCTCTCTTTTCCAACAATCTCTAAAATTTGGAACTCAATCTTTATTTAGTGGGGAGTCTCATACAATGGGAAAGCATTTTTTTCAACAAAAGGTAAATCTTTGATTTGATAATTAATTTTATACTTAGCTATATATATAGCTTGGTGAAGGCGAAACACTTTCGTTTTTAAGAACACTTAAAATTTATTAAGCAAAATTAGCTGTTTGAATAGTATTTCATAAAATATAAACATTACATTAATTAACTTTTCACAAAACAATATCATAACATCTAAAAGTTAATACAAATTCTATATTACCGAATAACTTTTTAAATAGCATTTAACATTTTGAATAGACAAAACTCTAAAAGTTACTCAAAAAGTTATTATCGAACATAGCTTTAGTACGAGGATAGCCAAATTCTAGATAACATCAAATTAAGGTGCTTGGAATTAATTAAAGTGAAATTTCCTACTTTTTATTACTGTTTTAGTGATTGGTTCTATTCTGCTGTTATGGTAAATAGTTGCTACATTCTTTCTACATCAAGGAAAAGAAATAATGCATGTTTAAAGAATTGGAATGTTCCCACAGTAGACTTTCTCAAGTTTAATATAGATTGTCTATCAAAAGAAAAGCCAGATCCTGTAGGTATTGATGGAACTTTAAGAGATTCAAACGGAAACATCCTTTGCATTTTTTCTAAAAGCATATGGGTATTATGGATTCCAACGAAGCTAAGCTATTAGCAATCTTATTTGCCCTTGAACTGTTTAGTACTTGGCTTTTCAAATCACATCCGCTAATTATTGAGTCTGGTTCTAACAACATAATTGCGTGGGCCTCAAACAGAACTAACAGACCATGATAATGGTGGATTCATTTTTATCAAATGGATAATATACTTTCCTCGCTCCTTATAGTTTCATTTTTCCTCATTCCCAAGTCCAAAAACAGTTTTGCAAATCATTTAGCTAAAGGAGAAGTTGATAAGGTGGTCCCTTCTATAGCTTGGCTGTGAACTGGCTCTATTACTCTTTGGGTTCTCTTTTGCTGCAGATTTTATAATGGTTAAGGAAGAAGTTTGTCTCTGTAATCTTCTTGAAGGATTATTTGTTTTAATTATCTTTGTTTTAATGCTTCAAAGTCTAAATTCTATTATCTCAAGAGATTCATTCTATGAAGCCTAGAATAAAGATGTTAAGCAGTTATAAATTTTTCCAGTTTTCTTTTTTGTAGTGATGTACTGTGAAGTCTTTCTCGATTATTTCACTTAACATTCATAGGATAGGTTGCTCACCCCAGCCAGTTACTCTTCTAAAGTGACCAACATGACCAGCCTGAGTGTTATATATATATACCTTATCTCTCCGTTGACAACTTATAAGATATTTGGTGTATTCCCATTTACCTTTTTTTTTTATGTAATCTTCCCATTTACTTTTGCCTTACATAAAGTTATTGCTTCTAGAAAAATGATCTGTATGGGGTTTTTGAAAAATTAATTCCAATGAATTTGTTGGTGCACTAAGAAAATATAGCAGGAGAGACGTATGTAATGTGAGTGGCCACCTTGAAAAGCATTTAAGCTCCTCCACAATTTTGTATTCAACCATTTGCTGATCATTTCATTATACATATATATAAAAGAGAGAGAGAGAGAGAACACACAATTTGTAAAATAGCAATTATGAGATGCATTCTAGCTAAAAAAAATGAATGACTAGAATTCAAACAGCAGCATCAAAGCCCTGTCCACTCACCTCCATCTCTATCCTGTATATGTGTGTGAGAAATTTATATGTTCATCATAATTACACGTATTTATTTGATAAATCTCTAGTCTCTGCCCACTTAAGTTAGAGTTAACATTTGTATTGATCAAAATAGATAAACTTCTTATGCACACAAATGTATAGTCTAGTAGTAAGTGTATATGCAATGCGATAACAGCTCCGGAATCGAATCCTCTCCTCCCAATATTCAAAAAAAAAATCTTTGTGAGTTTTAAAAATATATAAATAAACATACTATTCGAGTGCAAACGAGAAGAATACTGTATAATTTTAAAATAAATCTTTTAAAAAATAATTTGATTTCTAAGATTAACATTTGGAACTTGAAATCATTAACATTATACTAATTTTATCTGAATATTATCCTCATCAGAGTTTTGAAATAAATGTCCAGAATCTAAAAATAAAAGAAGGGTATTGTACAATTTGGAGATGTTGAGGCTTATATATCATTGGATTCTTTGTTTGATATGTGGGGGGTTTGAGCTTTTAATAATTTAGGAAGATTAATAGTTTGACATGACATGAATTTCCCGTTTGGAAGTTGGAACCTGGAATAGATTTGAAGAAAGCAGTTATGTCCTATTTATTTTTCGTCTTATATTTTAACTTTTGCGTCCTAAAATCTATTTTCAACAGTTGCTTGATTTTCATAAGAAGCTAAGGGACATTGATTAGTTATCTGAAAGGGACTCTACTAAGTACTTAACACTTTACACTCGTCAACGTCCAAATTGCCATATTGCCTATCGACCGAGTATATTAAACCTTTCTGTATTGGAACTAAACTCGAGTTGGATTGGACGGTATTTAGTAATGAAAGTCGGACATTGGTGATTTAAAAAAAAATTTATTTAAAAATTTTTACCCTCTTTAATGTAAATCTCAAACTACATTAATAGAAGTTCAAGAAAATAATATTCGAAGTTTTCATTTTTTTTGTTTTGACTAAATTAAAAATTATGGAACACTTTCATATCACTTATAAATAAATAAAATAAATACAGTATTCATTGATAGATGAAAACACAAATTAAACACATAATTAATATATATTATTGTATTAAATATGATTTTTCATCTATAAAGGCATCCAGATCTATAAGTTGGTGTCCAGTAATCTGATCCAGTGTTTTCATGATAAACTTGAGGAGTACATGAAATAGGAACTAAACAAAGGCCTCTGCTCCTCAAATCAACCTTTCCATCTCCTTTATCTAATTTCTTCTCCAAGCTTCCCCATGGATCCTGCATGATCAAATTAATCTTTAATTCCAAAATTAACAACTCTAAGATATTTGTTTTTTTATTTAAATAATATATAATGTGTGTATATATATATGGTCTTGCTTACCTTATGTGAATTGGTCTTCATGTAAGGATTACTCAACAGCTGCACATTTAGAAAAGGCAAAGTGATGATAACCATCAGGAGAAAGAAACATGTATGGACATTGAATTAATTAGTTCCGCCACGATTTATCTCAGTAATTATTGAATTACTAACCTTACACTGTTTCTTTTTTTCTTTTTTGTATTCTTTTTTCACTTTTTGCCACTCAGTTTTAACAACTACCACTTCCCGTTGCTTTATATTTTTTAAAAAAGACACTACCATATATATAAAAGATGAAGAACCCACTATAATTACTGTTACTACATATCATAATATATAAAACCATTATCCTCTCCAGCTTCATTGTTTGTGTTATTTATAATTAATATTTACTTTCACATTTGATTTTTTTTCTGGTTTTTCTGACAAAGTGAAGACTAATTACTACTGTGTTCAGTATATAAGTCGTAATTAATAAGAAGAAATGACGGAAATTAGTTAATTACCTGCACTTGCTCTTGCAAAAACTTTATATACTGAATTGCTTCTAATAGCACAGAGGCTGTATCAGTCTGAAAATCAACAATATATATATATATCAAAAGAAGAAAGTTAAGGTACTATTTGTTTTAAAAAAAAAGATTGGTAGTAACTTTTCTATTTTCTTTAAATTAAAAAGGAGCAAAGTCCAAATATATAAAATATATATATGTATAGTGGCCACTGAGTTCACCTTTCCAAATGGCGACACAATTTGTTGAAGGGCTGTGATTCTGTCCCCTAGCTTGACTTTTGGTGCTTGCATCTGTATAATTAAACAAATAAATCAAGTTTCAAAATTTTGATAATTAATAAAAGATTACTATTTAATCTTTATTCCTTTTCTTGATGCATATACAAACCTTTACAGATGAAACTGTAGAGCTTTCATGCTTAGGTTTTTTCTGGACAATCTCTGAAGTTTCTTCCGATCTTTTCTTCTTTCCTTCAATTGTATTTCCCTGTCCTCTTCCCGTCTGCATGCAGTAAACACGTGTATAATATTTTGTACACACACACATATATAACAAAAATTAACAGTAAATCAACTTACCGGCACAGAAGTTTGAAGCCCTTGCTTTCGATAATCGGATAGGTTTGAAGACTTAAAACAGGGTTTATGCCCTTGAACATCAATCAATGGCTTGTTAAATCGACCATTAAAAGCAACACCATCAAGAAAATATCTTGAACTTATGCACGTATTATTATCAGGCAATACTCCATAGTAATATTTGCTATTATCTGCAGCAACTGAGCTGTTATTATGGCCAATATGATATCCAACACCATTGCTGCTATTAAATGACCTTCTAAAGAGATACCCTGGCATTTCCACATGGCGATGTTGGTCATTTTCTACTTTTATATCATGGCCATAACAAGATAAAAATTCATTACTTCTATTGTCACAGGACGCTGAATCACTGCATGTTCGAGGTTGTGAGTAGTGACCTAATGATGAAGAAGAACTCAGTGATATGTTACATGTTATTGGATCGAACCGGTTAATTAATCCTGGATCAGGAGGAGCAATTGACCAGTTGCTGACTAAGTTCGATAGTTTGGTCATTCTTTCATTTTCTATCAAGTTTTGATCGCTACTGCTGCTAAAACTGTTTATATGCTTATCGAAGCTGTTAAAAGATGGAGAGTTTGTGAATTCCCAATTGCTATCCATTTTTTTCAAGTAATCACATGCCGGTTCGAATATTCCAGATGAGATAGCACTACTCTTTGATGATAGTGCATCGAGTAAATTTTCTCCAACGTCTTGGCTATTTTGCAACTCTCCATTGCTTCCAACACCGCTGCAAGATTTAATACCATAGCGTTAAAAAGTATGACGTTTCGAACTCTTGACCTCATGCATGCTTACTTCTATCAAAACTCAAGAACATAATGAGAGGGTACAAAGAGTAGGAAGTAATAGAAAATATGAAAGGCAAAACCTAACATGTGAAACTTTCCTTTATGTATACCTACCCATTATTATACCAACACTTTTCCTTCTTTTCTCTAGCTAAAAACCTAAAAAGATTCTTCTTTCCAGTCACCTTATTCAAACATATTTCGAGATTGATATTAAAGATTACAAACATACTTAATGATGGTATTTTTTTATATATAAATATATTTATGTGTTCATTCATGCACCTAAAGAAAAGGAGAATAGAAAACATTTATATTATTACAAATTATATATAAAATATAATTGGATTCAATAAACTTACAATAGAATTTGACTCCATAGTTGACTATCAGAAGCATGTTCTCCTATCAACTCAGCAGGAGAAGAAGTAACAGGTTCAACAAGCCGGCGAGATGACTCAACAGTCAAGCCAGAGTGATTTGAAGCATTAGTGAAAGATGTAGACATAACATCCTCTTCACAAGAAGAATTGGAACTAGGGTTTGGCTGGTGCCATGGACTTGTATTGATATTATTATTACTAGACCATGGAGAAAGAGAAGTTGCATGGTGAAGATCCCACCATGCCACAGGAGGCGTAGAGGAAGAGATGGCTACAGAGCTCTCACTGCATTCTTGAGCGGCCATATCTGTAAAGATGAAATGTTAGTGGAAGAAGAGAAAAACGTTTTTCCTTTTCTTTCCGTTGGTGGAGGTGTGAATTTAAGGAGAAAAGGAGATAAAATTCATATATCCATTAATTTGGTGGTGACGTACGTTTTACAGGTTATAGTGTATATATACATCAATTATATGGGAGACAATAAAATATGCAGCCTGAGATTTCCACTAAGTTTCGTGGGCAATTATTATATAGAGAAGGCTTGGACCAAGAAGAGTTTGGCTTCAGTACTTCTTTTTTTTTTATTTTTTTATTTTTTCCATAAATAGAACCTGTGACCTGTATAGTTTTGTCACACATTTTTCATTTGAATCACTTTTTATGAGTAATTTGTATAAATATATTCCATGAATATTCAGGTAAATGATTTCATTTCGAATATTCAATTTTGCAAATAAATCTTGATTTTATAAGTAAAATTTGTTCAGAAAATACTGTTAATCTAACCGCGAATATTATTTTCATTTGCCGTTTATTATTTAGAATTGTGTGGCTATGTTTGTGTCTGTCCCTTGGCGTGAAGTTATTTATTGGCATGGATCATGAGGTAGACATACACACGACATTACTAGTTTGTAAACAAAAGACAAGTACATGTACGTGTGCCCCTCTGGTCGAGCATTAATGTCGTAGAAGCAAAATGCAAATCTTTATGTCTCTTAATTACCTTTACGTTTTCTTTACCATACATGCTAGAAGCAGACTTATCTCTACATGCACACAAATGGTTTAAACTCGATGGCTAAGCGGTTGCAGCTTGGAATTTCCGATTATAAAGCTCTTTACTATGAATAAAAATAATTTATATATGATATTAGGAAAAGAATGGTCTCTAGCTCTAACCAAGTAACCACTATCTTTTGGTGCCAGATCATGTTAATGGGGATTTCTCAAACACTCTCGACCTCTCATTTAAAAAATGAGAGTTTTTCCACTCTGATCAACTTTCATCAGTAGCTATAACATTAGTACTTGATTAATTAATTACCAAACGTAAATACTCGATGTTCGGTAAAATCGACTAATTCAGTTATCTCCATTCACAACGTCAGGGTTCGAATTTTGAATGTTGCTTGAGAGATCCAACGTCTTATCCCACCGGACCAACTATCTTGATCAGGAGAGTTTTCACCAATTTAGTGGAAATAAAAATATTAAATTCAAATTGGATTATACTATTGGTTATATTAAATCATATCTTTTGGATTTAATTGAGTTATTAAAAAAAGAAGGAAAATCCTTAGTGCAACGCATGACATCTACAATTATACATTATGGAGAAAGAAATTGAGAAACAAGTATCAGGCTTTGTCTAAGGATTTAACAGCACACTGTACCTTAGTGCCATTGTCATATCAACCATGGCAAAATAGAGTCAAAATTGTCATTTTTCCAGAAAATAAAAATAGAGAAAACAACTTTAAAAAAAATTCAATATTAATTAATCTGGCTTGCTCCCTTAGCTAGACACGTTTTTTTTTTTTCCAATTGGAAAGAAAGATTTTTGCATATTTACCTTTTTCCTACGTTAAAGCCAAAATATATATTCCCCATTAAACACACGTGTAGGGAGAGCCAATCTGAATTAGGCGATTTATTGTAATAAAAACTGGATACCGGTAGTTTACATCAAAATAGCCAAAATATTTATTAGGTTTTTGTTTTACACGAAGATAATATACTCCAATACATGTACTAGGGAACAAATCTTGTGTGCCTGGCTGTCTACTTGTACGTGAAAATTTTCTTTGATTTAAGAAATTCTTAAAGAAAAAAACTATTATGAGTTTGATCTATAAACATCTATGCATTACAAGACTCAATTATCAGAATATTAAATTAATAGTTCAATAGTTCCGTTTTCTTTTTACTAATCACATATTAAAATTCCTATAAAAGTCAAAGAATATATATTAATTGGTTTTAATTTGGTGATTAGTGGTCAACTTTCCTAAGAAATTCAATCTAGAATTGATAGTAAAAAGACCAAATTAAATAAAAATGAGCATGACCATATCCAACAAATATTAATTCAAGAAAGCAAATGATGATGTTATAAAATTTTTAATTGACCCCTAAACCATTTGGATGCATATACATTTTGGTGCCATCCCCTTTGTTCCATTTACCTGTTCTTTGCACACATATATAAGAAAATCAGTTGACTGATTGCGCTCTATACCAAATATAATCATCCAAATTTGACATTTTAAGAAGCATCCAAAAGGACCAATGTCTCATGACCAATGTCTTCTTCCTTTTCAATTTTATAGAACTAGAGCTAAAAACAAATATGTAGTCAATCAAGAGAGATTTTTGGAGTGTTTTGAAAAATAGAAACTCCAATTTAAATAAGAGAAGGATTAATGACTCATGAATAAAATATGACCACAAATTGAAAAAATGGGTTGCTAACATTGAAATGATTACATATGAATTGTCGTATATATTGATAGATACGGTATGAGAAATGTTTTAATCGATTTAACGAGTGAAAATAAATTGTACCTTCATATAAATTTTACTCGTAAGGTTAAGATTCGAATTTTAAATTTATTACTATTTGAAAAGGCTTTATCTAAATATAATTTTGATCTGAGCGTGTTCAAACACATGTCTTCGGCCTTTCATATATTATTAATTAAATGAAAATACCATTTTAGAAATTTGGTGATCAATTGTCTAGTTGGTGGGTGTTATATTATAAGGGTATAAATATAATTATATAATATTATATGAATTCCACTTTCTATTATTTTACACATCATCATCTTTTCTCCTTCAATCCCACTACTTCTATTGCCAGTAGCTACACATAATTAACAAAAATGTCCCTTTTAATTATTTAGACATGAGTTACGTACATGCAACTGTTGTAAGACATATGGTTGTTCATTTTAATTTAATTAAGATATTGAAATTAAATAAAGTACTAAACTCCGTAATTAATTAATCATAAACATAATTTTAATAAGATTTAATTAGCATGGTAATGGTGGATTAACTGAAAAGCCACGGGCTTTATTTGATAGGGTTGGCGGCTTATTTTAATTATCTTAATCTTGGTCGTCTTCCTTTTTAACTAATACTTAATAATTAATCATAATGTCAGAAAGTGAAATTTTTTTTTTTGAAGTATTATAATTGTCGGTTTGTTAGGTTTTCGTGCAAATTGAAAGATGCATGGAGGATTTCTAGCCATCGATCCATATCACGGTGATTGGTAAGAAAATTCTTATACACTGATTTGACAATAATAAATACCAGTTAAATACAAGATAACGTTTCTAATTATTTATGTTGGACAAACTATTAAACTCGAAAGTCAAAACTAAATATACGAAGAGCAGCCTGAATGATTTTTACAATATCGGAAATTTATCAACTTCAAAATGAGATTAATTTTATAAAAAAATATAAATAATCATTGAGAAAAAAAAATTAATTAGGATTTTATCATGCGATAGAAAATAAAAAATTACATGTGTTGATTTTTAAAATTTTATCAGAAATTTCATCATTTGAATTAAAATGGTAATTAATTATATTTAAAATTGGAATTTGACAGTGTTTTCTGCTAATTTGGTCGGATATTTTTGCTTTTTTCTTCATCCACATGCGTATTATTTATCCTCACAGCATCTGTAGACTGAGATTGATGGGAAAAATTAATCCATGTATTTCAACCACAATCCAACTAATGGGTCTCCACATTATTATTTTAATTGAATTTATATATATAAGCAAAGGAAAAAGAATGATTGAAGTTGACCCAATGTTATATAATTAATACATTTAGAAAAGTGCATCTATCTTCTTCCTAATCTTTTAATAAAATTATATTTATTTAATTAATTATTTTCTTTTAGGAGAGCAATTCTAAATGAGCTTTGCCTTGAACAGAATTATTAAATTAATTTTATTTCTTTTTCTAATTTTCACGATCCTTATCTTTGTTCGCTTATCATAAACGCAATCCGTCGCTGCCACATTAATTCATGTATAGCTACTCCTGTCAAACAACAGAAATGCCAAATAACTTTTTAATAATCTTTTTTCCTATTAATTAATGGATAAATGCTATTAAAATACTTAATAATTATCAAAATAATTAATTTTACCGAATAAATTTTTAATTTGTTAACGGTTCTAGATATAAATAATTTTATTAAAAAGAAAAATCCACTTTTTAATGTCAATATCCGTCCAAAAACAAATGGCCACATGGGCAATCATAAAAATTGATATCTAAATAAGAAACTCAATAAAAATTTAGGTCCATGGCATGCACCGCCACTAATGGCCATTGGTCCTAGACCCTTCATGTTTTTACACATATTATATAATTTTAGATTATGTTTAGTAGTAAGCCACAAATATATTATTTTATTATAATAAATAGAAATACTTTTGTTATATTATATTTTATGTGACATTATTAATATATTTGGTATCATATGTAATCATATTACTAGTTAGGTTTATACTTAGAGTTTTTTTTTCAAGCATTGAAATTCATAATATAATTCACCAATCATCACCAAGACTCAGTACAAATTTATTAACTAAAAAAATTGAAAATCAAATCATCTTAAATAGAAATTAAACCGAATCAATTCGATTATATAAAATAATGAGTATGTTTCTATTTAGGAGTTAAAAAATTGAATTATTCAATTTTAAAATATTCAATTTAATTTTGATTAAATCAATATTTACATATTCTTATCATTTTTTTTCTAAATCAGATTCAACAATAACTTTTAACATAAAATTTAATATTTAATTTTAATTAGTTATAAGCCTAATGAAATAATATTTATATAATATTTAAAATTTAAAAAAGCGGATTATCAAATATTGCATAACTAAAAAATAATTTTGTGATTTAATTTTGCGATAGCGGTATATAATATATAATTTTATATGGCAAATGTACAATTTGGTTGGGGCCGTCCAATTGTACGATTCCACCAACATTGGAATAATATTTTGACGACCTTTAAAAAAAATATATATAGCAAATTATTGGCACCTCAAGCTCGAAACGTTTCTTAAAAATATTAAATAAATAAATTAAAATAATAAAAGAAAGAAAAGAAAACTATTTTCAAGGTTAGGTGAATTATAATCACATCATTGCCCTTAAATTAAAGCCAATCAGAGGTCCAATAGACCTTAGTGGTATTGGCATGGCAACCCTTTGTCCTACATAACACATTGCTTTTATAATTTAAACTTTCTCATAAAGAGGGCAAGGGTTTCTTGACACGTGCCAAAGTTGTGCACGGGTGTACCAATTTTTTCTTTTTAAACAAAAAATTATTTTAATTGGATGACACAGGCTAAGATCGTGCAATGGCACGGGTTGTATTAAAAAATTATTAGAGCTGTTGTCAACAATATTAATTATTGTTTTTACTAATAAAATATATTTTATTAATTAGTTATAAGTATTTAATTGGTCTAGCTAGTGGTGTTTGCTTGTTTGCACATAACCAGCAACCTTATAAAAAAAATAATAAAAGGAATATATTCTTCTTGACCTATTTTTTCGGCTAATTAAAGAATAAAAATAATCATAATTTTATATGCGGTTTTAATTAATATTTATTTGTTCTGAATAAATATTTATTTTTATATGCTTAATTAGTCATTAATTGTTAATTTGAAATTTATTACTATTTTGTCTTTTTTTCCTTAGAAAAATAATTTATTGTTATCAGAATGGTTGAATTATGAACATGTAGTTTTTTTTTTTATAGAATTTCTTTTGGTCTACCTCCACTAGAAATGTGGGCACTCTTTGATTTAGGCCATATCCTTACAAATTTTCAATGGATTTTGTATAAACAAGTCAGAGGCCACTGGATGTTCTTGATATGTCTCTAAAGGCAAGGGCAATGCTCTTTGATTCAAAAATATAAGTTAGATTTTCTTTCTAAACATTGAATTGTTAAATCGGAATTTAATGAGGGTATTTTTGACTATACATTATAAAATTAGTTTGATTTGAATTTATTTTGAAATACTTTTAGTTTGGTTTGATTCGGTTATTTAATGTATTAAATTAATTAATTATTAGTTTTCAAAAAAACATGAAGTTTAATAATAAGAATTATTTAATAAATGCTTTGTAATAAATGCTTATTTTTAAATTTGTGAAGTGACAAATGTTTCCTCTCGATGTATCTTTAATATTTTTTATCTAAACGTTTCCATTAATTTTTTTTAAATAGTGTAGTAATGCACTTTTTTTTTTATGTTAAATTATAGGTATTATCTAAACATGTCGTTGCACGTTTCTTATCTAAATATGTTGCCATGAACGACGATTATAGGTATTGTTATAAGCTGTCGTTCGACGACAAAACTCGTCTACGACTGCAACATCAACGGTAATTATAAAGGCTTTATCAGTAACATGTTGACGTTGTTCACGCATTTATTGGGCAGGCTATCAATTGGGCTTCGTTCTGCCTATAGGAATCCTTTGATACTGATGTTGTGGGCCTGGTCCCGATCTAAGTTTGCTGGGCTCAAAACAGCACTTTAAAATCTTCTTTTTTGTTTATTATTTTTCTTTAAAAAGAAATAGAAATTATTAAAACAGTTTTTATAGTATTTTTCATAATAATTTGCCAAGACTCATAAATCAAGCCACTTCCATAAAATTATTTGGTGTAAAATTAGATATTGTTAACAATTTATTAAGAAAAAAAAAGATAAAATCAATTTTTTAGATATCAATATTAGTTTCCATATGTGATTTCCACACTAGATATATATACGTATTTTATTTTATTTTTTTTAATTTCTGATATTATATCCATATTTTGTACTTTTAGGTAATATTCCCATGCTATGCATGGTTAAAGAAAATTTAAAAAAAATGAAAGAAAATAATATAATTTATATAGCTTTTAGATAAATTTTCGAGTAAAAAATTTTTTTATATTATATAAACAAAAAATGTTACATTCCATCACATGGTTGAAAAATAAAATGCATATATTAACTGCAATTAAAATTAAATTAAATTACTTAAATTCTATAATTCATATAAACCGATGCAATTGATAAAATCGCTCATCATGAGATTTCTCTTTTTTTTTTTAAAAAAAAAAAAAAATAGAGTTGTGGCTATTATAGAATGCATCAATTTTGCAGATTATAGATTATTTTTTGAAGTAAATAAATAAATAAATCTAATTTTAAATATGTAAATTTCAATATTCAAATCCAATGAATTTAAATATATATTATATATAAAAGTAGGAAGAAAGGATAATAAGATTGTCATATTGTCATTGTAAAATTTAAAAATTCTAAAGAAATTTTAGTTTTAACCGACTAAAATATTTTAACCTAAAAATATATATAATATTTTATAATTTGATTGGATTTTTTTTACTTTTTAATAAATGAATAAATATAAATAATTAGGCATTTCAAAATTTTAAATTTTTGCTATTATTATCTTATTGTGTCTTATTATATTTTATTTCATTATATTATTATATAAATTATTAATAACAATTTAATAATTTAGTGTTATTGTTATTATTATAATTTTTAATTTAGCTTCAATATTATTATTTTAAATAATATATATAAATGAGACATTTGAAAATCTTATTTCATATGACAATTCTAAAGTACACTCCAATTGCACTTTTTCATTAACTAAAATGACTATACTATCCATAATTGATTTGGCAATATTGTTTTACTTTTCCTTAATACTCATGCAATTTTTATTTTACAGTTAAAAAAAATGCAAAATTTACTTTATGCTTAAAAACATAAAATTTAAAAGTATTAAAAGTCATATTTAAATTAATTTACACAAAAAACAATATAATTTTTGACTTGTTATCAATAGATTAAAAATATTAATTTGCACAATAAATTACATAATTAAAGATGATTATAATAATTATGAATTAGTCCAATGATAAAATGATAATAATTAGACGAAATGTTTCCCGTGAAACTAAAATTTTTTAAAATAAAAATTAATATAATCAAAATAGATTATAGTGTATTAATCAATGTAAGAAAAAATAATTATAGGGATGACTCAATTGACAATGCAAATCTAATATGTAAAAAAAATTTTTATATTTAATTTTTATTAAATACACCTGCTGAAAAATACAAAAAATCTAAATTATAATTAACTTCCCAAAATCTGATTTTTAGACGAGGAAGTGAAAAAAAATAAAATTACAGAAATATCTATCCGTTTTAGTCTTGAATCGGTTCGGCTGCACAGTTGTCTTCTCAGTTCTCTTTTAGTTTCACGTTTACATATAAACAATTTGAAAACCAGTTCTTGAAGTATCTTTTTTTTTTAATTCTTTTGCAGAAAATTATAAAGCTTCACATTTTACGCTTCTCTCTTTTCTTCTCTTCCTCCTTTTTTCTCTCTAAACCCTAGATATGAACTGAGTTTCTCTGGGAAATTGAAATTGCAAGCAAAATTGGAGCCTTCTATCTGCTAATTAGGGTTTGGATTTGGGATTTTCTAAACCATGGAGGCAATGTTATCCGCCAATGATGAGCAGAACATGGTCTCTTCCTTTCTCGAGATCGCCGTTGGCCAAACCGCTGAGACTGCTAGACAGTTCTTGCAGGTATCTGCATTTTCGGCAATCATATTTATGTTTATGTATTGGTGTTTAAAATTTCATTCTTTTCTTGCTTATTGTTGAGCTGAACCTCTGGTTTATTATGAGCAAGTCTTAGAATAGGTGGTTTATTGAGGTCAAAAGCATATAAATTTCGCTACTTTTTGAAGTGCGTATTGCTAAAAAATTTGTTATTTTTGTTGCTAGTGAAGTTTTGGGTTCTGGGGTTGTCGGATTTAGTAGATTTTAGGAATTGAGGGGATTTTATTGAATGATCTTGTTGATAATGGATTCTCCAGAGAACTTTGATTAGTTAGTGTGGCATTTTACTAAAAGAGTTTGTTGTTTTCACTAGCCTAAAGTTTTTAGTTTCAACGAGCTGGTGTTTGATGAAGCTACTAGCGCCTGTCCAAGATTGAGAAGACCCATGATTAGATGGATTGTTGTCTGCATTGAGGGATATTAGCAATGAAACATGTACTGTAGTTCTCAGAAATTTGGTATTATTGGAAGGATTAATGATCTTATTGTCGTTGGAAACATCTCTTTGCTACTGTTGTCATATGGAACTCGACTTTAAACTATTGGTTTCGTTCTTATACTGATTGGAATTCCATACTGGTATGTTGGAATGGAACAGGCCACTAGTTGGAAGCTTGAGGAAGCTCTTCAGCTGTTCTATGTCGGCAATGATGGTGGGCCAGTTGCATCTGCATCACATTCTCCCCCAACTGAAGATGCTAATCCCTGGGCTGATGAAAATGCTGGGTATGTTAGTATGTAATTATTTGATTTTGAATATAATGCCTTTTATTTTTTCCTGGTTGTCACAAATTGATTCAGTGGAGTGAAGGACAATGAAAATAAAAATGTTGGACAAGATGGTGGAGAGGAAGTGCGTGCTCCTTTGCCAGTTGTGAGGGATACTCTCTATGATGATGCAATGTTTTATAGGTACGTTAACAATGTATATTCAAATATCTTTGTTTCACTGATCTTATGATTATTGTTTGAATTTATATTAGCAGCAAGGTATTGAATTTGAAAGAGAGAATAATTTGAGAATGATTGTAAACCTTATTGCTCAAAAGTTTACTCAACAACATAGCATTTTTATTTCCTGTTTTTAGTTGATACTACTTCAAGTGCTGTGCACGCTTGCGAGAGAGAGAGAGAGAGATTATAAACCCTGTTGCTTGAAAGTTTACTCAGCAACATGACATTTTTATTCCTTGGTTTTAGTTGATATTACGTTAAGTGTGTGCATGCACGCATGCACATCTCTGTTTTTAGTTGATACTACTTTTAAGTGAAGTCTGTGCGCTTGCTTGCGCGCCATCATTCGATCTCTAAAATATTCATTTTATTAAATCTGAATCTCAAAGACTTGTTTCAAGTATTTAGTTTCTTGTAATGCATTTCTTTCAAAGTGTGGTGCGGTGTATAATGGATTAGAAAGTAATTTGACGGAATTGAGGAACTGAACGATTTTCTTGTTTCTTGCATTTCTATGCCATAAGTTTCTGATAGTCTTCTAAGTTTGGGTGTTATCGTACATTTCAATTGGCTTCTCAGCCTTTCACATATGCTGCATAATACACCGGTTCTGTTCTGCTCCTTTTTTTTTCCCCTTCATTTTGCTTATGTCAACTGGTTCTGATAGAGTGAGTTCAGTTGAAATGCTATTTTCCAGATCTGTGCTCCCTTCCTAGTTTTTCTTTCTTCCTTGAATCTTTTGCTCAACAGTTTTTCTTTTTTCACATAATGGTTGCTTTCTTTTTTCTTCATTTAGAGCATATAGGACAGGATATCCTCCACAAGAATCCAGTTCACTGATTGCTTTTCGCAACTTTGAAGAGGAAATGAAACGCCCTGGGGTTTGGGAATCTGACCAAGGTGCTACCTCAACAGCAGAAAACTCCCGGGATAATCTTGCTTCTTTGTATAGTCCTCCATTTCGTCTCATGTTCCAGGGTTCATTTGAAAAGGCAAGGGAATTTTTTTCCTTTTTAAGTTTCTTGCCGTGTAATATATGTGGTTACTGCTACCCTTAATGTGTATCACAAATTTTGACATCCTTTGTTCTTATGCCTATTGAAACCAATTTGATATGAAACTTCTGGAGTTTTTTAAATTCCAGGCCAAAGGTGCTGCTTCTGTTCAGGACAAATGGCTCCTGGTGAATTTACAATCCACAAAAGAGTTCAGCTCCCATATGGTATTTTTTGGAATATGTGTGCATTTTATTTGAAGTTTTTCATTATGTTTAATGTCCTCTCAATTATGATTTGTATGCATTATTTTTGTAAGCTTAATCGGGATACATGGGCAAATGAAGCTGTTGCTCAAACCATCAGTACTAATTTTATCTTTTGGCAGGTTAGTTCATGCTTCATGTTATGTATCTAGGTCATTTGATTGGGTGGAAAAAGAATTCTTACTCTGCTGCTTTATTGCAGCCTTTTGATAGATCAATGATATGCAACAATTTTTTTAAAAAAAATAATTTAATTTTTTTAAATGGAGATTGCTGTGGAAGAACAGATTTATCAGCCAAGAAAAGGAACATACTAATAGCTGATTCATTTAAATTGTAATTAGTTATTATTTATTTTTACATCTTAAGTTGTCATCTATGGTAGTGCTAGTGGAGCGTAAATAAATATGTTTGAAAATCTAAATAAATATTTTTGTTGTTGATAACCTTCGAACTTTAGCGTTACTGCAACATTATTATGAGTCATGTCAATGGACTTAGGTTTATGATGATACAAGTGAAGGCAAGAAAGTCTGCACCTATTACAAATTGGATTCTATTCCTGTGGTGCTTGTCATTGACCCCATAACAGGACAAAAGATGCGTGCATGGAGTGGAATGATACAGCCTGAGAGTTTGCTAGAGGTATTTGTTATGTTGATTTATGATTTTTATACCTTAGTGTGATTGTGAAAACAATATCTGATGCGAAAAAGACCTCAAAATTAACATTTTTCTGTTGATTAGAATAAAAATACTTGCAATTGCAGGATCTAGTGCCATTCTTGGATGGTGGTCCGAGGGAGCATCACTTAACTCTGTCACATAAACGTCCAAGGGGAAGTTCTCAGGCGCCACAGAAAAACACTGGTAAATTATGGCTCTTGTTAATTTATACCATGTTTTTTGAATGTCTTTTTCGTCGCTTGGCGTGGAGAGTTATATATGGGTTGTTTTATGCATATGCACTCATTCTTATGCTATTGGTGCTCTGGTTGCTCTTTGTTCATTATCCTTATCCTGGGATTCTTATGTATTATTCGTGAAATTTCTGCTGTGAATAACAATGTAAGGTGCGACTGACAGGTTTTCAGTGGCATGGTTATATCCAATTTGCTATATTGGGGCAAAACTGATGACACTGTGCTTAGGGAGGTGACACTTTGGTCAGAAGAAAAGTGTCCATTGAATTTCTTTTATTATATATTTCATACCTGGGAGCTTCTTTCTGCTGACAGAAACTGGTGAATTGTAGTAATATAGATTGAGAGGAGATGAGATATTTTTTTAAGTTGACTTTAAGTTTTTGGACATTTTGGGGCAGTGTTGTACACACACATGCATGTCCATGTGGATGCTTTTTGTATAGCTGTGAGTTCATGTGTGGTTTCATTCTGTGTCTATCTGCTTCTGCGTCACTATGCATGTTTGATACCTAAATATGTGCATTTCCTGCAGCATCCTCAAATGCTGCTGATAAAGAAGATGAGGAAGTGCAACGGGCATTGGCTGCTTCTCTGGATGGCATGAAAGACTCAAATGTAATAGCTGCTGACAATAAAGGTGCAACTAGGGCTGAAAAGGGGGAAGAGTCATACTCAATTAAAAAGCCCATGTATCCACCTCTGCCTGAAGAACCCAAAGGTGACAGTAGCCTTATGTGCAGGGTTGGACTTCGTCTCCCTGATGGACGCAGGGTCCAAAGACATTTCCTAAAAACTGATCCAGTACAAGTAAGAATGCTTATGCTTGTCCTAATATTCCATTATTATCTCTGAACTCTTTGTCTGTTCTCCTCCATTCAACTTCCTACTTTTCATCAGATCTTCTATGTTAGGAAATATTATTTGCTTATTTTGTTTTCAAATTCCAACATGAATTTGGGGTAGCTCGAGTTGCACCCAAAAAATGTTTGGATAATAACGTCTGTTTGCTCTGAACGTTAAGTAAACCTGCTATGGAGGACTTGGACAGGTAACAAGTGGCAGGGAACTTGAACATGTTTAGTTAATGCTTATTTGTCACTGTGCCAGGTTGGTTCAAATGAAGATTATTATGTTGGGCTTGTGCAAGGAGGTGTTTCTTTTTTTCTCATTACTCGTTCTTGGATATACATGTGTTAAGCTATGACTCCATCTATTAGGAGGTCACAGAACTGCCCTTTTCTATATACCATCATCTTCTTGTGAGCTTGTAGCTGCTAAAATCACCAACCTTAACAACTAGTTGGAGGATAACAGTACCTCTTTTTTTTTTCTTCCTCCTGGGTCAAGTGCTGATGCCCTGATCTTCCAGATCAGATGAAACCATGTAGAATGCATGGACATGCTAACTTGTCTTTCAAGGACTAAATTTCAAGTAGTCATTCAAGATGTCATTTTCTCCAAGGCATATTATGTACTTGATTAGTGGGGATAATTTCTTGTTATGCATTTAAGCTTGGGTAGTATAACTAATTTAACTTCGTCTTGCTTAAATTTCTGAATTTGGCATTTCCTTTTTTCCAATAGCTACTATGGTCATTCTGCGTTTCTCAACTAGAAGAAGCCGGGAGAAGGCCATTTCGATTGACACAAGCAATCCCAGGAGCGAAGACTCTGGATTATGAAAGTAAATTAACTTTTGGAGAGTCAGGGCTGGCCAATTCTATGATGTTAGTTGCTTGGGAATGAAACTCCACCATAAGCAGATCATGAATTTTGCGTCGAAGAAATTTGAATGGGAAACGTCTACATCCATATTTTCTTCACTTTCGCTTGCTCTGTCCAGAGTGTTGTTCAGAACTCTCAAGTGGTACCTTGTTTTATTTGTTATGTAAATTCTTCATGTATCAGACTCAATCTTATAGCTGTTTATGGCTCATGCTGCAAGTACAAGCTGTTAGGGATTCAAACTTAAAATCTCTAAATCTTTGTTTGCTTCCTTTTGACTGAAATTGAAAGAAAGTGTTTTTAGATACTCTGGAGGCTTTGTTTATTTTTCTTTTATTATAAATTTATAACTCTTTGTTTTGTGTTTTAGTTGAAGATCCATATTTTTTAGGTTTCTCAGCATGAGAAATGTGAATGAAGATCAATTGGACATTGAAAACTGGAAACGAAGGTGAAAGATTGAAGAAAGGACTTTTGTGATCATCAAAGTCATTATGTCAGGGCCAAGCCTGTCTCTGTCTCAACCCTCAAGAAAAGGGGAAAAGCTCCGCAACTGTCCAAATACATTAGAAAAGGACAAGGGAGGGGAAGCCACCAAAATGTCAATATTCATTCATAAATAATTTAGTTTTTTTAATAAAAAAAATTAAAAATAGGTAATATTTTAGCTACAAGAAAATACATCACCTTCTTAAGATTTCATTTATTTCTGAAAAAATAAATTAACCCGCTTGCTTAATCCTTTATTAAGCTCCTAAATCCTAATAAAAGAAAAAAATTATTTTTGTTTGCCTCTCATATGGTGGAGAGTTATCTTTATTTGACCAATGAACTTAATAAGGATAATTGGCTTCTCTTTTGTGAATTTAATGATGATCTTAATAATAATAATAATAATAATAAGGAGAATAGTCGAAAACTCATTATTTTGTTTTAGTGAGATGGGATGCCAAATGGGCGTGTTATAATGGGGCAGAAAGAAGGACGGTGTACAAGATCTCTCCGTATGATGTTGCCACGTGATTTCCTTCTTACCGTACGTGGTCCTCTTTTAAGAGCGGACGGTGTAATGATTCACCTATTCGTTATCCTATACTTTCCTCCAATTCCTTCTTTTTTTCTTCCTTATTTATCAATTTAATTTTTTAGGATTTTTTAATTTTTAATTAATTATAAAATAAACACAGGTATTACCACAGTTCCAAACTCTCAATTTTGGTCTCAAAAGTCAAAATTTGCCAGTTTCAATTTTAAACAAGGTAAAAATGAAAAACAAATCATTTTTTCAGGTTTTTTTGGGATAATTTTAAACTATCGTTCCAATTGACTATAAATATAATCAAATTAACAAAATTTTTAGTTTATATTATGATTAAATAATGGTAAAAAAATAATAATAAACAGTATTATTGAAAAATATTAAATTGGTTCAGTAAAAGGCGAATACTCTTTCTCTCTTTTTCTCTTTAGTTTTTTAACCCTAACTTTAGTTGTGGGATCATCAGTAGCCCTTATATCTCTTTTGTTTCAATAAATATGTTATTCCTATAATAGATCTATCTTTTTTTTGTTGGAAAAATTATTATTTCGTCCCTTGAGTTATAACCAAATTAATAGACACATCTATGTATTTTGGACAAATTATTATAACGTCTCTAACCTATGGTTCCATCTAACGTACTAATCCTTTCATCTATTTTATCTACTTTTTTTGTCAAAATTGTAGAAAAAGCTAGAGAGATGTGAGAGATTACTTTTTAAATGACATTATTTGCCCTTATTGAATTAATATATATATATACATATTGTTTAAAGAGTTACTCTTACCCAAGAAGTGAAAAGAAGGAAAATAATTGTGCTAGGGTTTTCTTCAAGATTTGGAGCTCGATGTCTT
>CANUEX010135103.1:0-37511 GCA_948099535.1 Jatropha multifida
ATTATTAACTCTGATTGTTTTATGAAAATGTCATAATATGGGATTACTACTCCGATAGTCAAATGATAATAGGGATGAATTTTGATAGTTTAGGCTTACTACGGGCCTCGGGTGCCTTAAGCTTACCTAGGTCCTAGTGCCAGTCCGGCCCACGGTTTTGGGCCGTGACAAATAGAAAGAGGGAACAATATTTCTTGCATTATAAATAATCCATTTTCATTTGATCTTAATGAAGTTCCAACAAATTCACTGACACATTCTCATGATATGCACACAACTTTCCTTTTTCTAGACTTAAGCTCCTTACTTGGTGCAAAAGAAAGCATTGTGATGGTTTCTGAAATAAGCTATAACAAAAATGTTGTTGCAGGCAGTGAAAAAAGAAGAAATAAAAAGAAAAATATACCAGAACATGTAAAGAATTTTGTAAACACCATACTTTTTTCTTAGTTGCAACAAAAATTCCATTAAGACATCGTATGACAATTCGTTCTTTGACGCACAAAAAACAAATGGGTTTTAGGAAAATTTGAGATAAAAGTTTATACGTGATGCCTCTCTATAAATAGGGTATAACTAATCTAGTTTTCACTTAAGAGGAATCCAAATAGGGTACAACTAATTCACAATTATCTCCAAATTTTTTCCTACTTTGTATAACTTTTCAGAATATGAGCACGAAATTTTCATCCATGCTCAGTTAACTTATAAAATTACATTCAATAATTCGGAGTTTACAAAATTCATATATATATTTACAAGGTGTAATATCGATCTAAAAGAATTTTCAAAATTATAGTGCAATCATTCAATTGAGTGTCCATATTTTGAATAATTTTATAAATTGTCACTCATATTTGTGCTCACATCCAAAAGTCGAGCACACTATTAAAAATACACATTGAAAAATAGTCATCCTTTCAGACTTTGAAAACTTAAATGTATTAAATGTTTTTCCTTTTTTGTCTACCACTTTGCTTATTCAGAGCACAATTTGCACGTGGATTACAGAGTTAAAATAATGGCATTTTGATTTTTTTCATTTGACATTCTTCCCAAAATTTTTATTTTGAGTAAAATTCTCTAAATAAAGGAAGTGCCAAAATTAGAAAGTTTCTCTATATAAAGAGAACAGAGGGAGTACTTTTCTCAAGTTGTTCTTATTTTAAATTCATATACTATTATCTATCTATCTATCTATCTATATCTATACGATATATAAATATAAGAATAAGGGAGAATAATAAGATTTTTGATATCGCTCTTGATGAAGTTTAAAATATTTTAAAATAACCTTAGTCATGTTCAATTAGAAAATTACATTTTATTAGTTGATTGGATATATTTATAAAAATTATTTTTTAAATCAATTATGTGTGGTCTGATTGTCTTCTCATTTGTGTGAGAAGTGAGAGATTTTGAGTTTGATTCCTTTCGATTATAAGTGTTTTCACCAATTTGGTGAGTCTAGATGAGAGTTATTTTTTGTAGTATAGCCCGCAGTATTATTTCAGCCCATTAGACCTTTTAATGAAGAAAAAAAATTATTTTTTAAATAAATACTATTGATAATTAAGCATTTCAAAATTTTAAATTTTATCGTTATTAAATTTATTTTTTTAATAAATATATACGATAATGAGACATTTGAAAATTTTCTTTATATTTTAATACTATTTTGATTATAATTTAAAATATTTTATTTAGGAGATAGATAAAAAAACATATTATTTTTATTAATATTTTTTTATTGTATTTATATGATTTGATTGGATATTGTTTTAAAAAAAATAAAATTTCAAATAGAGTATATATATATACTTTTTTTTATATGATTTGTTCTATATTTTTTTTAAAACATAAATTTTTAAATAGAATATATATAATATTTTATTTAGAAGAGAGATAAAAAAGAAGTAAAAAAAAATATTATTTTTGTTAGTATTTTTTTCTTTAAATTTATAAGATTTAATTGGATATATTTTTTAAAAAATAAATTTCGAATAGAATTTACATAATTAAATTTGGGATGACAAACAGTTCAAAAGAATATATATATACATATATTCAACATTTTTAGTTAAGTTAGTTTTGAAAAAGTTTTATTCTTAATAATAACTTTTATTTTCTTTTTTGTTACTAAATAATTTATAACTACTATTATTTAATTTAATAAGAAATTTATATCTTCTTTATAATAAATAAATGACCTATTGATGATTAGACATTTTTAATTTTCTTTAAATTTTTTCTCTTATATCCTAAATATGTTTGACTTACAAGAAAATAATATTTAGGAAACTGAAAAAAAGATTAAAACTATATATTTCTATTTAGGTTACTTTTTGGGGTTCAAGAATATATGTGTATGTGCATATATTTTTTTTGTTGCACTAGGTAAGTAATATTGCCACTGTAAACGAAGCGATTTTCATTATCAATTCAGATCATCTTCTCATATTTTTTTACCTAGCCGTAAAAAATTATTTATTACTTCATCATTACCAAAAAGATAGTTGATTTTTCCTTTTTGGTTTTTTCCAAAATATAATCTACTTTCATTTTATTATAGTTAATCTTTAAATTGTCTAATATACCATTTTTAATTTTATCTTATTTTTCAATAACTACCATTAATTTTTACCTATTATTTCAATAAAATAATTCATCATATATAATTTAAGATTGACATAATAGTAAAGTGATGTGAATAAAATTTCTTTTAACCACAATAATTGTTATTTCTTAACCTGTGAGAAAATAGAAAGCGGGCTATCTTTTTAAGATGGAAGGAATATTATTTTTCATTATAATTATATATAGATGTTGATTTGGAGTTAAGAGCAAAATGTTAGAGATTGAGTGATGACTTTATTTTCTTTTTGGGCACCTATTAAGATTTTAAAAGTTTACATTAATTAGGTCTAAATATTGAGTTGAACATTATTCTGAAACCATTTCATTAAATAAAAATAGAATTAACTACATTAAAAGTAGCATTACAAGTATTTTTACGCTAAAATGTAATACAAATTAACCATTTATATTTATTTTAATCTAAATAAAATTTATACTTTAATATCATATAAATAAAAATAATGAATATATAATGAGCATAATCAATGTGCAACGTATGTCATATAAAAAACTAATGTATATAAATATATAAAAATAAAACTTTCAAGCTGATATAGCACAAAACTAGAGCTCTGAAGTGTTGATTTTTTTTTTTGCATTTTAATTTATTATTTAATTATATAAATATTAATTACTATCATTTATCAATAGAAAGTGGGGAATTGATATTTGTAACAACCCTCTATTTGTATTCTCGGTAATTAATTCACAGTAACCTTTGCATTAAATGTGAATGAATACTTCACCAATAGAGCAGACAAAAGTGACCTAATATAAAGATTGACCATAAAAATAAATCATTCTTCTATTTCCTCTCTCTCCTTCCCCTCTCGGAGAAGAAGCCTTCGAAAGCCAATAACAATATGGTAGAGGAAAAATAATAGAAGCTTCTATCATAATTTATGATTAAAGTTTTTGAACACACCATACTATTTATAGTTGCACTAAATTTGGTGATATTTCTTAATTTGCAAAATCTACCCAAATAATACTTTTCTTTTAATGAAAGAAAAATCCAATAATAAGATCTCTTTTTTTGTATTATTAATTATTATAAAATTTATGAATTTGTTACTTTCTACTAATTTCTCTTCAACCTTATTCTTTTTCCAAATAATTTGTGTATGAATTAGACATTTGGCATGGTTAAATTTGGGTTGTCAGCATTTTTTTTTGTATCTTTTTATTTAGTTTTCTTCTAAAATTGGAACTTAGATTTTCAAACGTGTGAAATACTACACATCATTTGTCTCATTTAGTAGAATCGATGCTCTTCATATATTGATTCATATATGATGCACTCGAATTGAGACTCAAAGAAAAAATAATTAGCTAGTATTTCTTTTGCTTTACTATGAAGAGCGCTAGATCTATGGTTACAAATAAGTGTGAAATTTTTTCTGAATTCAAGACAAAACATAATGAAATTTTGACACTTTTTCCTCCTTTTGTTATTGATCTTAGGTGAGTATTGGAGAATAACAGGAATAATAATAAAAATATTACAATCCGCGCATTGTGCGAGCACATGACTAGTTTAATAAGTAGTTTTAGATCTATAAACACAACTTATTATTCTTCCATTTTTTTCATCTTGAATTTTGAAAGTCATAAATGTTGGTTACTCTAATTGATTACAATTTATATTATCGATATAGTTTTTATCATTCTAATATAATAATTGCTCATATATTATTTAAGATATGTATAATAGAAAAGTTATAGGAACAAAATTGTCCTCGAACGGTAATAACTTTCATTTCTTAATCTACATGAAAAAAGAAAATGAACTATTTTTTTGAGACGGAGCGAGGGAGTAATTAATTTATCAGATGCACTCGCAATCTTTACAGCTTGAAATCTCAAATATTACCTAATGCTTCAGTATAGGAGCTTGTCATGCTCATGTGTAGGGTATGGGGTGGATTTTTTAATGCTTATAATTCCTACTCGAAGAAAACTAATACCACAAACACAATAATGAAACTTAAAGATATATTTATGAACTGAGTGCATGTACTATCTTTTCCTTCAAAGGGGAGTTTGAGAAAGCTTTGAAAAGAGAGAGCATGATCCACGTATTTGGACAAATCAAATTAGTCAATTCGAGGCAAGTATGGGTCAGATTAATGTACAAAAATAAAATTGATTTTTTTTAAAAAAAGTGGGTTCAAGTCAAGTTGATACATATCCATATCCATTCAATTTTTATCCACCTTGTTCAAGTCAATTTCGGGTGGATACTCGACAAGACAAGTAAATTGAGCAATCTTAATAACAACAATGTAACCAAGAGGAATTTGGATGAGAAAGAGACTTATTTATGTCTCTTGGACTACTTCAAATGTGGAATAGTTGAAACTTAATACTAATGAAGCTTTCAAAGGACATTCTATACGTGGTTGAAAAAGAGTGTTACATGATAAAATAGAATTTTGAAGAGTGATTTCCTAAATATAATGGGGATTCAGACCTTCATTAAGGGTGAACTTTAGGTTATGATTCTTGGCCTCGGATATTGATATTGTCTAATATAAGATGTTTGGACATGATATGCCCTCACTTAATATAAAATTTTTGGAGAGATTGCTAAGACATTTTTTCTACGTCTAAATTATGAGCAAGGGGGAAAATAAGGAGGAAAAGTGATTTAATAAATAGTAGAATTATAAGTTCAACCTTTATTTTTTTTGGAAAAAGTAAAAAAAAATAGGAGTAAAATTATAATTTTAATTATTTTCCTCCAACCTTCCTCCCAATTAGAGAGAAAATGGCATGTGGTCTTATGACTTGTTATCCCTTCATATTTTTCTTCCTTCAATATTTTCTTCATTTCCAAACAAGTGAAGGAAAGAAAATTTGCACTGTTTTCCTTCTCAATTTTTGTTTCCTCCCATATTTTTTATCAATTCCAAATATAATGTTGGAAGTCCTAGTTGATGGCTCGAGGAAGAGAGACAAGAGTGACTTGAATACACAAGTGATGAGTAATTCTTACAAGATGATTGATTCAACTGATTTGTACCCACAGTTAGGTTGTAGGATTTTTTTAATTCATTTAAGGATTTTATAGGGGCCTAAGCTACAAAAATACCTCCACTTTTGCGATTTGTTGTAGTATCACTCTAAACCAACCTTCGTCCTTCCGGTATCCTGACTCATTAAACGTAGATATATTGGCACCCTAATTGCAAAATCAGCTAGGGGTTTACAATATAATAATAATAAATTGGGTCTATCCCCTAAAATCAAGCAAAACGCACAGTTTCATTAACCTAACATAGAAAAAATCCCTAATTTCCCTCCTCCTCCTCCATCGCTAATCAATTGAAACTCTTGCTGCACTAACGTAAGCATACGGATTCTCCGTCCACAACCATCTACCTTTTGCGTGCCGGTCTTTGGACATTCCTCTTCTTCATCTTGTCAAAAATCCTTTGAGCATAATCCACAACCCTACATTTGGAATACATATCAATAAGCGCAAAGCCCATATAAACATCCCATGAGAATTGAGATTTCAACATTAAACAATGAATTTGCCTACCCATTTTCAAGTGCTTTAGCCCTGGTCAGGGTGAGGCATGGACGAAAACAACCATGCTTCCTCATCAATAAAACCAGATTTCATCAAGGTACTAAAATGGAGTTCCAAGTAAACATATTTCTCTCGGGCATTTTATCAAACACCTTGCCCGCATCATCCAAACAATTGCACTTGCCATAAGAATCAATAAGTCTATTATGTATTTCAACTTCAATTGCAAACTAGGTTCTGATGATGTGTGCATGTATGCGATATGTGTCACTGGCAAACTGAGATTTGATGCATGAATCCAAAAGCTTTGCAGAAGGGGAAAGGTCGAGGAAAGAGAGGTCAACAATCGTTTGCTTAAGGAGTTGAAATTTAAGAAATTGAGAATGCAAAAGAGTTATCGATGGAGGAAATTGAAGAAGAGAGTGATGGAGAAGAAGGAAAAGGGAAAGATAAAATTATGCGTTTTGCTTCATTTTAGGAGGGCTTGGGTTAAGTTAACCCAAGTTGATTAGTTGGAAGCCACTTTATTATTATTATATTGTAAAATCCTAACTGATTTTGTAATTAGGGTGACAATATATCTAAATTACTGAGTCAGGGTGCCGGAGGGACGAAGGTCGGTTTAGGGTGATACTGCAACAAGTCGCAAAGGTGGAGGTATTTTTATAGTCTAAGCCCTTTTATAAGCCCACATAATACTATGAGCTACACAATAGGGATAATCTTCTTCTTAGCTCACAAAATTGATGAAAATAATTATAGTCAAAATCAGTCTCAACATATATGAGAATGTCAATCAGACCACTACCTTATTTACATATTTGCACTTTATTAAGCATAAAAATTAATGCCAAATTTACATATTTGCACTTTATTAATTGCATAGAAATTATTTAAAAATTATTTTTTAAATTAATAGTTTTTATAATTATTTAAAAATAATAAGTTTTTAAATATTATTTTAAAAGTTTAATAAATATTTTTTACTTGGATAATACAGTAAAATAAAAAATAATATATTAACCATAAAAAAACATTATATATATATATTAAATATCATAATTTATGAAAACAATTACATTTCAATAGTGGTTTTAATTTGAACTAAACCAAACATACCCTTGGTTTCTATTTTCTTCCGTTGTGTCGTCCCTTTCCTTGTATCCCAAAATTTTATTATATTCAATATTTTATTAAACAATAAATATCTATACTATTAATTTTTAATTAATAACCGCTTGCTTGCTCAAGCTGCACTTAACTTGGGTAGCTAATAATTTTATTTACTTTTTATGTTTATGATAATACGCACCGTTAGATCAAACCGGATTTGATCTCATCCACAAAAATAAAATGATATAAAATTAATCTATTTAACCTAATCCTCTCTGCTACCGCCTCCCTCTCTCTATCTTCATTTGCCTCTTCGACATATCCAATTTGCCTTCTGTACCCTTAATTATAAACCCTAATCAAACCCGACATTACTTCCACACCCCCAAGATCTAACCCTTCTCACATAAGAGCCCTAAACCCTTTGTCTCTCGCGCCGATTATTTATTGCGATTGAGAGAGAAAGTTGCTGTGAACAGGTAATCTTCATTTCCGGTTACCAATCTTTTCCTTGCAATTTTAGGCTATGCTTAGTGTTGAATAGCAATTCAGGGAAGCCATTAGTTACTTTAATTTCAGAATCTTAGTTTCTGTTTTAGATTCTAATTTGTCTTCTCTTTATAAATTCTCGATTTTTAGTGTATTTTAGGTTTCACTATATATCCGTCTATCATGCTGTTTTTCTGTATAAATAGCGAGTTAGGGTTTACTGTGCATCAATCAATCTTCTCGCTGATTTTTTCGCATCTTACAGTGAGAAAGAATATGAATATGATTAAATTGAAGTCATTCCTTGGCATGCGAATTTCAATTTGAGCTGATGTAGTGGGCATTTATTGAATTATAGACTCGATTTTTCCCTGTTCTTTCTCCGAAGGCACCTGCTTCAGTTGTCCAGCTTTTGTGGATATTATAATGTTGCTGTTTTATTTTGCAGTGGTTCTGTGTATATGTTCCTTGGTGTTAGTCTAGCATGTCCAACAATTTGGTGTCGCAGCAGTTGTCATTGCAGAGCATCCAGATGGGTCAGCTTGAACCCATATCAAGCAAATTGGACTCGTCAATGCAAATGGGAATGATGGGACAGGGTATTAATGGTTCTGCTTTGCAGCAGATGTCCGTATCAAATATGCAAATGGGAATGATGGGGCCAGGTTCCACTGGTGCTCTGTCGCAGCAGATATCTGTATCGAACATGCAAATGGGACAGATGAGTCCTCAGGTATACAGAATGGCCTCAGAGCAGTTCTTGTTATCCAGTAAGCAACTGGGACAGATGGGAACCATGATGAACAATGTGGTCCAGCAGCCATCAATGTTGAACAAGCGAAAGGCACCCATGGAATCCACATCCAACAATCCTGAATTGCAGAGGTTATCAATGCCTAACAAACGGGTCATACAATTGGAGCATAGGCCGTGGCTGCAGCAAATATCAACATCAAACAAATTACCTGTACAGATGCAGTCACAGTCCAATTTCAACACTTCTGGTTTGCATCGTTCACAAGTACTGCCTAAGAAACCAACTTCTGGAAAAGGAGGCCTGCAGCAGTTACCAGTTCAGAAAAGTGGACAACCATCTGCAAAGGTTTCAAATGAGTCATCTGAATCTGTGAGATCCAAGTTAAGGGAGTCATTAGCAGCTGCGCTAGCTTTAGTTTCTCAGCAGGATGGTAGGAATTCAACCGAGGGTAGTAAGTTGAAAAATGAGGCTGCTAGTACTGAAGGACCAATGCAGGAGTCAAAGGTGTCTGTTCCAACCAAAGATGATCCTGTAGCCCAGAAGTGTAGTGATGGTCAAAGTCTGTCTCCGGAAATTTCTTCTAATGCTGGAGATTATATGCAGACATCAAAAAATAACATCCAGGACTGTCAGTCAAATATTAGCTTGCGTGATGAAGATGCTTCATTTAGTGACAGTTTTTTTGTAAAGGATGAACTTTTGCAGGGAAATGGGCTGTCCTGGGTATTGGAGCCTGATATGGGGTTGGCAGGCAGGGACTTTGAAACTATCGAAAAACAGCCAGAGCAGAAGGATTTTAGCAGGGACAGTGGCAGGCAATTGCTTCCATCACCTGAAATTTTGGCATCTAAGATTGAAGGGGAACTCTATAAACTATTTGGAGGAGTAAACAAGAAGTATAAGGAGAAGGGCAGGTCTCTTTTGTTCAATTTGAAGGATCGTAATAATCCTGAATTGAGAGAAAGGGTTATGTCAGGGGAAATCCTCCCTGATAGACTCTGCTCTATGACTGCGGAAGAGCTTGCATCTAAGGAGCTTTCTGAATGGCGGATTGCAAAAGCCGAGGAACTTGCCCAAATGGTGGTGTTGCCTGACTCAGATGGTGATATGAGACGTTTGGTGAAGAAAACTCACAAGGGCGAGTTCCAAGTGGAAGTTGAACCACAGGACAGTGTCTCAGTGGAAGTTGCTGTTGGGTCAAGTTCCCTAACTTCACTCTCTCGAACACGACCTAAACCAAAGGATAAAGCCTCATCCACCTCGGAACCTGATCAGATAAAGAATAAAGGGAAAAATGCTGCTAGTGAAAAGAGTAATTCAGAGGATGATAATGTTATCATGATTCCTTCCAATGAAGGGAACGATTTAATGCAAGGACTTATGGTGGACGATGAATTGAAAGACTCAGAATTTCTTCCTCCAATTGTCTCACTTGATGAGTTCATGGAATCCCTTAATTCAGAGCCACCGTTTGTAAATTTACCAGTAGATAATGGAAAAACAACATCTGTCTCTGATAAGGACAATTCACAAGCTGGCGCAGAATCCAAATCTCCTGATGCAACTTTAAAAGATCCTGATGATACAACCTCTGGTAAACCTTACATTAAGGATGTGATAAACACAAATTCAGACGCTGATAAGAAGTCCATCGACAATCATGTAAAACCAGGACCACCACTTGTTGATGTATCCAAGGGTGAACGTGTTTGGGAAGGCTCACTTCAGCTAAATATTTCAGCTACTGCATCAGTTATTGGCATTTATAAGAGGTAAGCATCCCATAACGTTAAAATCATGATAGATCTGTTCAAAGCTGCTATGCGCCTCTTGGTATTTTAATTTGTTTTGCAAGTAAATATTCTGCGAAAATGGTAAAAATTGTTTAACAAAAATGTTGTTTTATTACTGATAGACATGGTTGGCAAAGAGAGATATTTCATGAAATTTGCAGTCTTTTTTTCTTGGAGAACTCACAATTACTTGTCGATACTCTATTTAAGTTCAAATGAATTGGTTGGTTGAGTATATAACTTCAGATTGTAATGATTAAAACAAAGTAGAACTCTTAATTAAATAAACCAATTATAACTATACGTGTTTTCATCCTGTATAGCTTTCATAAAATATAGACTTGAATCTTATTTTAATTAAATCGTTCCATTTATAATGTAATTTCTTCGAATTTTCTTAAGTTTTTACCATGCCCTTTTGTGATTTTATTTATTTCTATTGCATTTTGAGTTTTGAAACAAGTATTGAGTTCTATCATCCAGATCTGCACTATGCTAAAAATGAGCATTGTTCTTAAGTGTCCATCTTAATAAAAATTTTTTTTCCATGCGGTGATGTGTGTTCCGTAGTTATTTGAATTGTATGGATCTGATTTTTTTTTTCTTTTTGACTCTGTTTATTTGATTTGATTTTGCAGTGGAGAAAAAACATCTGCAAAAGACTGGCCTGGCTTTATTGACATAAAAGGGAGAGTCAGACTGGATGCATTTGAGAAGTTCCTCCAAGAGCTTCCAATGTCCCGAAGTCGTGCAGTCATGGTATCTCAAGTTCCTTTTTTTCATTGTACAAAATTTTGGTTATGGGACCACCGCTTGCGAAACAGGGATAATATTCTGCCCCCTTTTGCTGATCCCAGTTTGCTTTTGGTGCCGCATCAGTGTGGGGTGTATTCAACCATGGTGATTGGCATTTATATTAGGCTAATGAGAGTTTGTATGAACACTTTGCAAGAGAAAAGTTTAAATCAGGGTTTACATGGAAGAAAATTGATAATCATTTTATCTATGGAAATATTGCTTTCTGATTTTAAGTTGGAAGGAAGTTAGCCACAATCATAATACTGGTTTTCTTATAACCAACAAAATGTTAGTTACACAGCAACAATAACTAACTTGGTTTATTTTGCCCGCCTAAGAAATAGATTACTCAGTAATAATATTTTTTTGGCATGATTAACCCATATGCCAGCTCAAGGCTGATTTGAGTATGGTTTCTGATCCATGGCTGAATTTACATGATTGAAATTGCAGCTAAGAATAAAGATACCGATCAACATTAAAAATAATTCACATTGATACATGTATTTAGAACTGAGAAACCGAAATATGAAACCATATATATCTATGGCACATGAACTTGATAGTTTCTTATTTGGTTTATTTCTTGATGAAATATTTACGTCTTCCCTTTTGCAGGCAGTGCACTTTGTTTGCAAGGATGGGTCAGTAGAAAGTCTAGATGAGGTAAGCTAAGTGGAATCTCTTGTTTGTTGGTTTATTTGCTTGCCTTCGTAAATGTTATCTGAAATGGTTGTTTGCAGGTGGCTGAATCGTACGTTTTGGATGGGAGGGTGGGTTTTGGTGAGCCTGCTCGTGGAGTGGAACTCTACTTCTGCCCCCCTCATTCAAAGACTATTGAGATGCTGGGCAAAGTCCTCTCAAAGGATCAAATTGATGCCATTAATACTATTGATAATGGTCTAATTGGTGTTATTGTATGGAGAAAACCTCAAATAACGTCAACAATGTCATCACACCATAAACACAATTCAAAAAAGCAACACTTGACTTCTAGGCGACACCAAGAAAAGGATTCTAATGCCCGTGTTAAATTGTCCCATGTTGGACCTAATTCTCAACCCGATGAGGATGATGATGTTCCTCCCGGGTTTGGCCCACCGGCTGCTCGGGATGAAGATGATTTGCCTGAGTTTAACTTTTCTAGTGGTTCTATTACACCAAGGCCACGATTTTCAAACCAAATGGCCTCCTTTCACTCGCACGCACAAACACCATCTAGGCCTGTAGAGCAAATGAGGCAGCTTGTACAAAGATATGGACAACCTATAACTACCAATGCCAGTCATAGAGGTATTGGGGTTGCAGTGCAGCCATGGAACGAAGATGATGATGACATGCCTGAGTGGCGTCCAGATGATAACAAACCACAGGTTTCACACATGCACCCACAGCCCCCACAACTGCAACCACAACTGCAACCGATGTTACGTCCACATATGACGGCGCACCAACAAATTGCAAGGCCAACCCAAATGAATACACAAAATCTCGTTCCTTTGTGGCAGGGGCAGCAGAGTCCTTGGATGGCTCAAAGTGGTGGCCCTCATGGACTTGCTCCTCCTGCCTATCAGCAGAACTACGGAGCACCTGGACTTGAGGCTCCGCAACAAGGCATGCCTTGGCGTAGAGATCTGGCAAATAGTAGAGGATTTTGAAATCTTGTATTATACATATTAGATTTCTTTTTTTTTTTTTTTTTTTTCCTTAAGCTGATCAGTTTCTAGCTGTGATAGTTTGCGAACGCTTTAAAATCTTTCTTTCTTTTACTATTTTTTTTTGTTGCTTGGGTTGGTATATTTATATAGGGATCAAAATAAAGCAATATGTTTCATTCCAAAAGACTGTTTACAAGTAAAAAAGTAATTACATATCACTCTTGAACTACTAAAAATAATTGGGTTAGTGTATGCTATATCAGTCTTGATCTAATGCTGGAAAATTGTTTCAGCCGCGGTATCGGGAGCGCAGATCAGATTTTCTTGTTATGGAATTTGTGGAAATAATAGTGTTCTCTCCAACCTCTTCTGGATACATATGGAAAATTGTTTCAGCCGCGGTATCGGGAGCGCAGATCATATTTTTTTGTTATGGAATTTGTGGAAATAATAGTGTTCTCTCCAACCTCTTCTGGATAAATAAAGTCAGGATCTTCTAAGTAATCAACTTCTTCTGGTAATTCGGTTTCAACCCATGAACTCCAGTTTACTTCACTTTCTGTTTCCCATGACAATTCTTTATTTCTTTGCATGTCATTAACCTTGTCAATTAATGTTTGTATCATGTGATGGTTCAAAACTTCATAGTCCCTGCACAAATTATAAAATAATTAAATACAATTCGGCACAAAAACAAAAAATTGTTATGAACTTGAGTAATTTAGTAATACCATCACTAACCTGTATGTGAAAATGGCATGTAGATACTGAAGGGACGAAAGAAGCACAAACAGTGACCTGATCAAATTAAGTAGCCATGCTTGTTGTTCAATGTCATTTGTCGTTATTCTAAGTACTGCTACTTCAATCAAGAATGTAGCACAAAGACCTGTAAAAACACCCAACAAAAAAAATAATTTTGCTACACCTGAACTTTCAGAATCAATTAAGAAAAATAAAAGAAAATTAGAGAAACTTACCAATATATAGCTTAGCCCTTACAGTATATGTTTGTTTGGTGCTAGTAAACATGTAAATGATAAAGATTGACATGGAATAGATGAAGAAAGATTTAATTATTCGCGACTCGAGTAACATAGCATTATGCAAAGCAAATAGCTTATCCAATGCAATGAACATGCTAGCTTGCTTTGATTCAAAAGCTTCCTGCAAAATATGAAAACCATGTACGGAAATTTGCATTACAACCCAAAAAATTAAATACAGGAAAATATTAAGAGCATAGTAGAAAACCGCAAAACCTGAGCTGCCAACATTGACTTGGAATTTTGCATCAAATGGTCATGAACTTGTTGAAGCTGTTCTTGCCTTTGGAGAAGCTCTTTTTGCTGTTTATGGCCATATTCTACTAATCTTTGAAGAGTGATCCTGTAATTTGACAATAACATTAGACAAATACTAGTATTATAGTTGCCTTGTAATGTGACACTATAAAATAGTTGATTACCTGCTTTCTTCCAATGCTTCCGACTGGAATTCAGTTAGTAGTTGCAGACCTTTAAGTGCAGTGGATTGGCCATCAAGAAGTTCTTTCTGCTTGTCTAATGATTTCCCTGCCTTATCTTCAATATCATCAGCAGTGTTCTGCAAATTTTGCATTTTTGAAGACATTTTTTCTCCGACTGTATCAATCTGTTTCTCTATTTCAACAGCCTCAGTTCTCAAAATCTCCACTTGTTGGCCTAAATTTGCATAAGCATCATGAATTGTTTCCATACCCTCCTTCAATTTTTCATTCATTCTTGTCTGTTCTTCTCGAATTTCAGATTGCGAATTTGCTATTTCTTTAGATTGGTTATAAATAGCATCTGAATGCTGAGATAAAAGATGCATATGACCTTTTACATCTTTTGTTGTTTGAGCAACATTTTGAACACTAGAATCAATAGAATTTAAAGTCTCATGAATCTGATCCGAACTTTTCGATAGTGAAATTGTTTTCTCTTGTATGATTTCTAGCTGATCTGTGGTGTGCTCTGCTGAATTTTTAAGATCATTCACTAATCTCTCCATTTTATACTTGAAAGCATGTGCTCTGCCAAATAAAAAGAACCAAAATGTGAAAGAATTTCCATTAGTTTCTGATTAACCAGTTCTTAGCAGTAATGGACACAGGATTTAGATTTCGAAGGCAAAACTATACAACTAAAATTATTAAATTTTTTCATACGCTAATACAGTAGCGTATATAAAAATCCATATCTAATATATTAAAAATAGATAAATTAATGAGTCAAATTAGAAACATAATATACTTAACTGTAATTGGTAGCAAATGGAATTGGTTTCAAGTAAGAACTCAAGATAAACTTTATGTTCATTATCATTTAACTTCTTGAGACAATTAATCATGGCAGATTTTGTATCACAGGTAGGAAAAGGCGGTCGGCCAGAATCCTTTTGAAAGCAATCACTGAGATGCCAAGCAAATCTTGACCTTTTCTCTTCAACAGCAAGAATTTGCGAACAACCTTCAAAAAGTTGCTGATAAGAATTTTGCCAGCAAGAATTTGAACTGTCCAATTTATTTTTAGCATTTTCAACTAATTTCATCCCCTTTTCATCTCTAAGACCATCCATTGAAAATTCAGCAACAGAATTTTTTATAATATTAGTTTTGGCTGAACCGAACTCCATTGATGAAGAAGAGAACCAACTCCATGAATGGCACTGTTTTGATGAAACTGCCATTAAAATTAGCAGAAGTAAACCCATTTTCATTCTTCTCTTGAAAATTGCGAGAGAAGGACCTGCATAAGTATATATATAATTTATTGAGGAAGATACGTGAATCAAACTTGAACCGCAAGAAAAGGAACCGTGAGGAATTTAGTGAAAAGAGGATTCCTTTGAAAGTGAAATTTAATAGTAAATTTAATTACTAATAGAAATATAAAATGTCTCTTTCTTCATTAAGATAAATTAACTAACTTTTTCTTTTGACAATTACTGTTTTCCTTAATAAAACGAGCAATGAACTTGTATTTTCTTCAAACATATGTCTGTGAACCGGGAATGATGTTCAGATAAAACCCTCCAACAATGGAGCCGATTCAGGTTTTGAACCAATGATCTTTCAATTTTTAAGTACTTTTAAACACAAACAGAACAAAAAATAAAAAAAAAAAAAAGAATCGCTGGGGTAGAGAGACATGACCTGTGATTGGAAGTTAAAGAGTTGCTCTGCAGATTGTGTAGCGCAAAATGTGGAGAGAAATTGTATGAATGTGTGTATATATGTGTGTGGATTTTAAGGTGCAATGAACAGACATGAGGTTTGGATATTGTAATTATACAAAGGAATGAGTTGTAACAAACAACTTCAGTTTTTCTTTTTTTTTGTGGTATTTATTGAGTTTCTGTCTTTTGCCAATTTCTTTTTTTTTAAATTGGAAAAAAATTTAACTTCTTTCTTCTTGAGACGATTCATCTTTTTTTAAGAATAAAAATAAAATGGTTGGCGAAGGATGGATGGATTTACTCTCATGTCCTCTTAAGATTGTTAGTCAGATTAAGTTTCCTTTCTGATGAGTCTAAGAGTGCAAGTTCAGGAATTATCGTTTGAATGTTAGTCCTGAGAATTAATACCAATCGATAAAGTAAACAACACAATTTTTTTTTTTTTTTGTTCCTAGCCTCAGGCATTCCCCCGTCACCGCTCGCATTGTTCGATTGCAATGAGAGGCGCAGTGGTGACTCTGGTACTAATTATTGATTTTCGAAGAACTACACCTCAAAAATTAGCAGTTGAGAACGGAAAAAAAATTCAAGTTCATGTAAAATTCTATGATGAAATCTCATACTTCTGTCTTGAAATCCAAGACAAATTTCATATCTTGCAGCTAGAACCCTAATGTCTTATCTTGAAATTCTATTAATCTTCATTGGTAGGTACAAATCAAAAGAAATGCTTTTTTTCTTTTTTTTTTTTGTAAAACATAAATATGTAGTCTATTCCTTTACAACTTAATTAAATTTAAAAAAATGAGGTCTCCATCTGAAAATACAGTTCCAATAAATGGTAGCAGGATAGAAAATTCTAAGATTAATCAACATTTACCTTGCAGATCTAAAGAGATTCCCAGTCAAAAAAACAAATCTAAAGAGATGGGTCCCACTTTGGAAAGTAGGCCAACAGAAAGAACATGAAATTTTCCCAAAAATGGAAATTTTCCATCAACCCTTAATCGAGAATATAATCTTTAGGACTCGCTCTCCTGCCTTTGTTGATCTGTTCGGACAAATTAGCCTTTTCTTTTTTAACTGTTACCACTTTTTACGAAAAGTTAAAAAGTTTTTTATTTATTTTAAAAGATTAAAAATTAAATATTATATGAATTAATTTTTTATAAAATATTATTTTAATTTTTAAAAGTTAATCCAAAAATTATAATATCCAACACGTTAACTAATCAAAATATACTAAACTATTTAAAAAATTATTTTGGAACACCAAGTAGTGTAAAACTCCAAAGCAAGAAATGTTGTCATCACAAGCGCAATTATATTGAAAATCCAGGAAAAAAGGATTAGATTACAATTTTGTTTATTATGATGTCAAGTCAATAATGGGGAGTGCTTGAGCCTTTAGGGTTAGGGCATGTTGAAAAGCTATCCATGGTTACTAAAGAATCTGAAAGGACATAAACAAGTAGTTGCTGTATAATCAGTTGAGGAAGTGACTTGTTTTGTTTTTTTTATTCAAGGGGAAGGAATGCAGATATTTGTAAATCAGATGTTCCATATTGGGACAGAAATACTCTTATTTTAATGTCCAAATTTTGTAGCATGACATGATTTGCTTCCAATAAACTTATCTAATCATAAACTATCACAGTGGGGCCTAAGGTTCAAATCTTTATGACTAGGAAGAAGATTTTTTACCATACTAGTTTCTGTAGATAATCAAACAACGAGCTTCAGTATCAACAAAAAAAAAGAAAAAAGAAAAAAGAAAAGAGAAGAAAGATCAAGCAAGAAAGCAACTAGCTTCAACAGTAACAGCAAATAAAAAGTATCATATAAATCAAAACAGGCACTAAAAGCTCCAAAATAATCCTTATGAAGCTCTTATGCACTAAAATACATAATATCACAGAACCAAAGTGAAGAAAGAAGATCAGATAAAAGAAAGAAAGTACTCATAGTAAGAAGAGTAAAATCTGAGCTAAAGCTCATGCACATTCTTCCTATACAAAGACTGAAATATTAGAAAAAGCAGACAGTACTAATACCAGTTCTGAGAATTCCTCAAGAGACTCAAAGTTTCAATGTAAGGTCCGGTGTAGAATTCGCCAGATCAGCTGCTGGATTTTCCCCAAAAAAGTTCATATTTAAACCTCCTGTAAGTACAAATCTTTCTTCATGAGTAGTATTATCTGCTTCAGTTATCTGTCGAAAACTGCCTGGCCATAACAGCTCTGCCTCATCATCCTCCATAAAAAATGGTAGACCAAGATAGCTCTGATCAAATCTTGCACTATTTCTTATATCTTGTGGCCTTGTTGTTGTTGAAACATTTTGATGCAAAGAAGAATGCGCTTTGATTCCCAAAGACCGAAATGAGGATCCATGTAAAGGCAAAGATGCTAAACTGACATACCTTTCAGAGAAAATCCCCATCCTCATTGCTCGTTTTGCAAGGGTTCTTTCTCGCTTATGAGCATTCTGATGACCACCAAGTGCTTGTGAGCTGAAGAACTTTCGCTGACAGTAATTGCAGGAAAAAACTCGCGGTATTGCTGCTGTTGAAGTATGTGTTGCAGGTTCATTGCTACTTTCACTAGTACTTGAAAATGAGAATCCTATCGAGTCCTTCGCTCCTACGTCTACTAATTCATCATTATTCAAGCAAAGGGCTAAGTCCAGCGAAAGTGTTTCAGAACCAGATCGAGCAAGTAATATCGGATTTGTGATATTGGAGCTGTTAGTAAGACTGTCATTTGAAGGACCTGCAGAATTTTCATGGATGGATAAGTTTGAAGCTACTTGGCTGCTAACCTCGGAATCATTTTCCAAAGAGGCTTCTACTTCAAGATCAATTGTAGGTTTCATAATTGAAGTTGAATTTAATATTGAACAACTATGGGATCATCTTTGCCTGTAAAGTTGGACAAATTCAAATGTTTATTATTTTCAAGTGCATATAAATAAAATCTACTTAACAATGATTGTAGTAATAAGAAACTTACAATAAAGAACGAAGTATAATTGAAATTCAAATAAGGAGAAAAATAAAGAACTGAAAAGAAATTGTACTAAATTTTTTTGCTTCATATCATTTATAGCATGAAAAAGTATAATTCTATTTTCTTTAATTTTTGTGCATTTTTGAAGTTGAAAGAAACTAAATCAACAGAGTTGTATAGCTGTAAATACTGTTTAGTTCGAGAAAATTCTCAAACCACAGCACAGAATAATCAAGATTTTCACTTTAACTATCAATTCTTCATTCAAAAAAAATATGCTGGCAAGGGAAGGTAAGTAAAACTTCAAGAATCATAATCAAGTCGAAAAGATACGAAAAAAAGATGGGTCTGTTGAAACTACCCTATAAATTTAACTCAAAGATAGGACTCTATCATGAAGGAAGAGCTAAATCGTTCACAAACCAAAATCAGCATACTAAAATCAAAACGACCAAGAAGATGAGAAAATAAAAACAACAACATATAATAATGACAAATCTAACAAAGGTAAAATGCAAACTTGCAGTGCTATGTGCTAGATCGAACAATTGCATAATTTCTTGTTTGTGTCCAAAGAGAATCAAAAGAGATAGAGAACATTAAAGTAAAAATATTCATCAGACACTAAACTTTCAAAATAAGTAACTTGAATTAGATGTTAAGAAACTAAGACATAAAAAAAGGAGGCGTTACTGGTACACTGGACTTCCATCTTAAAAACAGAAAGTAGAACATAAACACATATAGTAATTAATGTAATCTTGTTTTGAAAGAAAGATTATACAGTACATGTATACTTACATTGTGCAGATCATGGACATGAACCAACATAAATACAGCAGCAAAAGTTTTCAACCAAGAAAATCAGTCCCCCCATGGTAAATATAACCTGAACCAAACAAGTCCTGCATATCCAAAACCCAAAATCGACCTGAAATCTAGTAAATTCAGGCTTTTTTATCTTTTATTCTTAACTTTTTTTCCTTTCGAAAAGTATTTAGATCCATCTTTTCTCAATATTTAAATCTCATACGGATCAAAGTATAAACTAATGAAAGATGTTTGGGCTCTTTTTATATCTTGCAATAAAGATTATTAGAAAATTTTGTATATTACCCTTCAAAACAAAACAAAATTAGAATACACTTCATCTATGCTTGTAACTGAGACATAATTAATTAATTAATTAATTAGGAACAAACTCCTATTTAAAAAAAAAAGAGAGAGAAGTAGATGAAGCATTAACACAAACACTATATCTGCATGATAAATAAATAATAATCAAGCTCAAGAAAAAAAATGAATATAGAAGAATTTATAGTAAAAGGATGCTCATACCATCCTATCAAATATAGAAAGTGAAGCTAATTTGGCAAGTAAGCTACAAAGATAGATAGCTTATTGATGATACCCAGAAAGAAAACTGCTTAAAAATTGGAGACATCATCTACCCAAAGCTTGTGGATTCCTTTGTATGGTTGATCATCAAAAGACAAAAGCAAGCAAGCAAGCTTGTTGGTTTCTTTTGTTTTTCAAAAAAATAAAAAAATGGTAGAAAAGGAAATGGTGAGAGAGAAAGAAATAGTGGGCAGTGATGTTTAATTATGGGAAAGCAAAGGTAAGAGGAGAAGGGTGGGGGGGACAACAGTGGGAGTCAGATAAGTCAGAGAAAAGGTGGTGTTATGTTTGTGTTTAAAGATAAAAAAACAGAAAAAATGCTTCATATCCTATGGTGTCATGGCTACACTATTACCATCATTGGTATTAGATCTGGCCGAATTCTGAACCGGTCAAGGAACCAGACCAATGGATAACCGATTTGATTTATCCAGTCCGGTTCAACCAAGGTTCAGTAAGTTTATTTTGGTCCTATTTTTTCATGGTTTAAAAAATTAAAAACAAAATCAGCTCGATTCTCACCAATTATCAGGTGGACCCACCAGACAATTCCGGATTGAGTAACTACGGTTATTATACTAAAATCTCAGGATGTAAATGTAAAAATATAAAAAAACTTTACAAATATTACTTTTAATGAATTAATACCGTTTTCCTATAAAATTTCAAAGAAAAGTTAATAATGATATTTGATCCATCGGACCTTTCATCTTAAAAAAAGAAATAAAATTGAATAGAAATCCTCTAGAATATCGTTTGGAACTGTCTGAAAATGAATGAACCGATTAAAACCATGTCAAAATAAAACAACCCTGTAAACTAATAAATGCTATACCTAGCACAGTAAAATTTTTTAACCAAAAGCAAGAAAGCAAGTGGGAAAAAGAAAAGGGAGGGGGTATCACAACAAGGATAAAGGCTTTTTGAGCAAGAGCAGTGTACTTGGTGCTTATTTGTAAATGATTTTTGTGGCAACTTCCTAAAGTAGTCTCTTAAATATCGAAACTATACAACTGAGAAAAGAACATATTTTCCTTTCTCCCACTCTCTTTTTCAACATGTACATACACAGAGGAAAGCAAAACAAGAAAACAGCACTAGTCATTAGTCCCACAAAAGATTCTCTTTCTTTCTCCACTCAAAAATTTTATTTGCATATAACTCCACAGTGCATGGGGTAACTCTTCATTCATCAGAATCACCATCAATTTTGTTGTGCATGTCCACCTTATTCTCCTCGAGTGCTCTACTTATGTTTACTTTCTTTAATTCATTACAAGTCCAAAAACAAAAGTTAACCTATACGGAGTGATTCAAGCCCTACTCACTTTTATAAATATAAGTGTTCAGAACAATCACAATTTTATTCTTAATATAATTAATTACTTTATTTTTATATTTTAAAACTTAAACTATTTTATCTTCATAATTTCTTTCTGATAAACGAAATCATTATTCAATTAATTATTTGAGATTTGAGTTGTTAACATATCTAAATAACTTGGATAAAATATTGTAATTTTTAAAATACCATATCAAAGTAGTTAATTATGTCGAGATATAAGGATAAAAATGTAATTTTTACATTTAAAATACATAAAATGTAATTTCCACTATCTAATTTATACATCTTTAAATTAAGTTTATTTTTACATTATTGAAAATTTCTTAAATAATATATTAATAGTAGTTTTGAACTCTAAATTACTTGAAAGTGCTGCTCCTAAAAGATGTAAAAATTTTTATTGATTAATTATGTACTGTACCCTGACAAAAGCGGAACCCTAAATTTCCCCAACATTTCCAGTAAAGAACGGCCCGTAATAAAGTAATAATAGGAGATGTCTGATTCATTCCCCAAAATCCCCAACAATGAAAGAAAAAGACTAATGTTGATTGGTTAAAAATCAACGACCCAATAAAATCATGCCACGTGCATTTTATTATGAGAAAATCACAGTACGATGGTTATCAATTAATCTATTTTTATCGTTAAAAATAAACTAAACTAATTTTTTTTTGTATGTTTTGCTTTCTTTGTACTATTAAGCATTTCTGTTGAAGTTGTATATCTTTTTCGTTAAGTGTATTATAAAATAACAAAAAATTTCTTCTTCTCACTTTTAATATATTTTCAAAAAACATAAAGTCGAACTAGTTGTATTTCTCAAAGTACAAAGATTATATTGTAATTTTTTTTGTATAAAATTTTAATATCTCTCTCATTTCATCTTTATTTTTCCTATTGATTTAACGAAAAAATATAAAAATTGGACAAAATAATCTAGTAGTATAATTAAAGCAAAATAAAAAAAAAATTGATATGTTTTAAAAAATATGGTGACATACTAATATTTTAGAAACAACATGAACGGTACTATAATTTTCCTTTTTATTATTAATAACAACGAAATGTGCATATATTTTATATCTGTTTTAATTAAATTAAGATTTTTTAATAATAAAATTTATTTTACATGATTTTCTCTCTATAATTGATTTGCACATGAATTATATCAACACTTGTGATTTTTAAGTTAAAATGGACCAATCAAGCTCCATTAGTACCCAATCAAAGCGAGAATAAGCTCTTTGATGATTTGCTGCTGTTGAAGTCTAAGAAATATTCTTAGAAGCCAAACAAACCAAATCCAATGCCCAACTAGCCCACGAAGAAAGAATGAAAGAAAGTTGATTAACGTCCACAACTGTGGACCAAATGTAAAGTGACTTATGAGAAGATCTTTTGACAGATCATCTGGAGCTGAAATGTTGCAATTTTGAAGGAATGTTGCATTTGGCCTCATGAGCAACTTCCCTTTATCATTCTTTATCATTTCTTTGAGTGGTGGAGCAACTTTCTAGTACAAATTGTGCAATGTGCAAATGGAAAAGTGTGTGATGTGGATCAATGGAAGTCAAGCAAAGAATCTATAAAGGGAGCAAACAAAGAAGATTAAAGGGTTACACTCTCTTTGGGCACTTGTTGCCGTGTAAGAGATAGGAGTAGCCAATCACAAATTTAGCAAATACTAGGTGAGAGAGTTAGTGGCTAAGCCTAATGTTACTACAAACACAAAAGGAGAAAGAGTAGGGATTTTGGCAAACTTTGACATGGATAATCAGTCTAACCAATCAATAAATTTCAAAGTTTGTTATTTATATTTTTCATTCCCATTGAGTATTCTATTTGCTTTAATATATTTGTAAAAATGCTAGGCTAAATAATTAGAATTAGTTATGGAAATTATTTATTAATTTAAAAATGAAACTTTGAATGGTTTGATTTATATTGAATGCTTAAATTCCTGATTTAGTATATTGAGTTTAATGTCTGTGAATATATTAGATCTCATATTTGCATGATTTTATATCTGTTTCAATAAACTAAAGAGCTAATAAATTAGATTAGAACTCAAATATTAGACCTAAAATTTTTAGATTTAGAAATAGGCTAAGTTCTGTGAGAGTAAAAAAGTTAACACTAGCTTAATGAGTTTTAATTGTATTAGGTTATGAAAGTAAATGTCACATGATTTTAACGGTTCATTTAAACTCAAGAGAAGAATCTGGATACACTAACTTAATTCTCCTTTAGTAATTTGCATAAACGTTTTAACCATGTTAAGCTACGAAAGTAGATATAATGTGGTTTTAGCAGTCCATTGAAATTCGAGAGAAAAATTTGGGCACTATAAATCAACTATTTAGGATTGCACTAAGAATTAATAAAAATCTCATAACTAGACTGACTCAACAACTATTTGTTTGAATTTATTTTTGATTATCTCAACTTGATAATTTTAATTTTAATTTATTTAATTCAAATCCATTTTATTCAATCTTTCTAATAATTGTCAAACATAAAAAATTAATAGTCTATTTTATGAGACGATAATCTTTTTTATTATTTGTAGAGCGCAAATATTAATTTCAAAACAAATTAAGTTGAACAACTATTAATGATATATTTTATACATGTCTTATTCACATCTAGTTAAGATTTTATAACACAAAAGATGTATTTGATCCAGCTAGGTCTGGCACAACTTTCATAGAGCCTAAAATGCTTTCGATATGTTTATGCGTGTATTGATTTTAACCTCCTGCAGTCAAAGTTGACCATTACCTTATTTAAATATGGATTAATAGAGAAATTGGACTTCGGATATCCAATAGTTTTCAGTCCCATCTCAAAATATCGGGACGTAGAAAATTGTTTCAATCTCGTCCGAATAGATATATAGCCTCATCTCGTTGTGTCCTAATTTGTAAAATAAAACGGAATAAAAGACAATCAATCGGAATTTTCTATAGTCTCACTAAATTATTTTTCATCAAAACAAGATAACAGAATTACTAAACAAATTTTGAGTAAAAAAAAATCAAATAATTAATTCAATCATCAATAATCTACTGCTAAAATTATAATAGAAGATTTTTAAGCAGTTATTGTGTAGTTAATAAAAGTGTTAAACATAATAAAATAAAATAATACAAAAATTATGTGTAATTTAACTTTATATGTATTTTATGAATTTTAACTCGTCATTATTTGTCATTGTCGTCTTTAAACTGATTTAAATTCGATACTTACGTTATTTAATTTTGAATATCATTTGAAAAATAAATAATGATAGCATTAAGTATAGCCAATAATCCAACAATCAAATTGATTGAAATTAATATTTTCTCTTATATTGATTAATCTTTTTATTTTTTTAATAAAAAAATTATTAAAAAAGATATATTGAACACATACCGTGGAATAATAGAGGAAAAATCTATATTGAAAATTATGTTTAAAGAAATAACGAGAAGAGAAATTTCTGATTTTCAGGCCAAGAAAGGATGGAACAAAACTTAGATCAGTATAGATCGGTTTTAATCAAAGAACTAGTCCCGTCACATAAATACTTTCGGGACGGGATTTGGGACAAAACTATAAAATTAATATCGGATTTTTCTCAGGATAGGAAATTCGAAATGGTTTTTGGGAATGATTCGGGATTTCCACAGTCCCGTGCACACTCCTAAATTCCACATATGGAAATCAATTTTAAACAAAATAACTTAAAAAAAATAAAACTGAATAGAAAAAATAGTGAATAGTACAAAAATAAATAGTGCTGCGTGTGCACAAAATTCAGCAGAGCAATGAATCTGCCAAGGAATTAGAAACAGCATAAGTGAGTTGAAACATTCTGTTTGGAATATTTTATAGACCAAATAAGGTGGTCCAATGCAGATTTTTTATCATGTTGAGGTTATGTTCATATTGAGGATCTACTAGAATATCCCCTGTGACATGACAATGCAAATTACAATTAAAGGATGATTTAAAAAAAAAAACACTAAAATCCGGACTCCTATTATTAGGGACCATTTAATTCAACTTGAGATTGATTAGTCATAATTAAGATTTTTCATTCCTCCCGAGAACCATTCCTACGTATTCAGTCTGCATTGCAACTGAGCTATAATCTGTAGGTAATTAAAAAATAATATTAATATACATGTAAGTGTACAACAAAACAAAATTGAATCAATTTAATTTTTAAATATTTAATTTACCTGAAAAATTAATTTTTTTTCTAATTTGATTCGGTTTTTATTAAAAAGAATTAAAAAGTGAATGAAGTTTGATGTTGATGGTAAGAGTTCAAAATCCCTCACCTCTCCTTAATAATAAATTTGTAGTCTATTCAATCTAAACTGCCTTCGATTGACTTGAATTGTAATTTGCAATATTTTAATATAATTCTATACCATAATACTTTTTGGGAAAAAAAAGTGAAGACATGAGAAAAATAGGAAAAAAATGCCACTTGTGACCAATTAAATAACTCATGCAGTATAAAAGAATAATATATAGAAGGTAAATTTGAAATTGGTGTGAGCTAAGTGGTACCACATCCACCCAACACCTAAACTAATCATTGTACTACAATTTGAGAGCATGGGATGGGTTTAATAAAGTGTTAGACCCCCAGGGATGAAGGAAGAGACAAAGAGGGATTGCTAGGTAAGTCGCGGCCTGGCCAATGCACAATCATGGCCGTTGATTTAACATGCATTTCACATTATTCTCCTTTATAAGTTATAAATTATATAATTTTAGAGAAAATTATAACTTTATGCTTATAGTTTCATTTAGCTGGTTTGGAACTGTTCATTTTGATTTTCAGAAAATGGAAAAATAACTTGGGATTGGAATGACTTTTGAAAGAAATTAATCTGAAAATATTAAAGGATGACAAAACGTTAGAGATGAAGGTTGCTGGAAATCGAAGAAAAATTTTCTATGAAAGCTTCACAATTTTTTGGATGGAAGGATAATATATATGGGCAATGTCCAGTCCATAGGATTGACCAGCGGACATGCGTGTTAACTCTTTGGATGCCCTTAATAGTTGAGGACCAACAAAAATTTATTCGTGTATTTTCCATTAGGCTAATTCTTTGAAAATAGACAGAATGATAATAATATAGAATGGGAAAAAAAATTAAGCAATCTATTTTTTAAAACACAGGAATAAAGTAGTAACTTTTAGCTATGGTATAAAATTATACTTTTTCCTTGTTTATGCCCTCACTCACATGGTTGATTACACCAAATGGTGATTACTTCATTCCTTTATTTTTAAAAATATATGAAAATGTTTTTGAAGTTTTAAATCGTTAGACAAATGATCTTTCTATCTAAAAAATGATATTTTGAGTCTGTTTGGTAATTCTAACTATTTTAATAACTGTTAGTGGTTTTATGAACTGTTAACTGTTTTAATAAATGTCAGCTATTAATTTTTTATATAACTGTTTAGAATAAAAGTGTTCGGTAAAAATAATTGTTTAATTAGCTTTTAAATTTAAAATTGACAAAAAGAGACATTTTGTAACGCCCCGACTTCAACCACAAGACGAATTATCCGCTTTGAATCAAGTCAGTTCCATCTCATACTAAATCGGCAAGACTTGCACGGTTTTTTCTGTAACATCCCGACCCGATAAAGCGATTCTAAGAGGGCAAGTAGAGAGGGTTCTTGGCGATCTTCTAAGATGACAGACTAGTTAGTGTAGTGAAATGCGGAATACATGAATGAATTGATCATATATCGAAAAAAAGGTAACTAATTATCAAAGGCGCCTTTTTGTAGAATGGCTAGAGAGTTGGAAAAACTCTAGGGTTAAACGTACTCGCTTCAGAGAAATCCTAGAATAGGTGACCTTTTGAGAAGTTCTCACGCTCACTTGATAGAAATCTTAAGATGAGTGACTTTTTGAGAAATTTTCATTTTACCTACAGGACAAAATCGTACAGATTTTGCCGATATAGTATGGGATGAAACTGGTTTGACCCAAAGCGGATAATTCTTGGAGTTAGGGCATTTCACATTTAAATATGGAGTTATAATTTTAACTTATGACTACAATAGTGAATTCTTTATATATAAAAAAATGTCAATTTATAGTTTATAGTCCAATTATATAAATTGAAATAATTATCATTCCTAAAATAATAATACATTTTCTTCATATATTCCTCTATTAATTCATTATTAAATTATTTTATTTAAATTTTCCTCTATTAATGCCTGTGATCAAAGAAAGCTTATTCATAAAAAGAAAATGGAAACCTATATTTTAAATTAAAGTAGCCTCTAGAGTTTTTATATTAAGATTGTTGGAGTTATTAAATTATGCAAATTATTGTTTGCACTCACCAACAAACATGAAGTGCACTAAGAAATTGAATTCTCAAGAAATAATTTGCTTACAAACAAGAATAGCAAATAAATAATTTGAAAAGATAATTTTAATAAATTTTGAACCCATACAATAGGGCAAATAGGCATAGGCATAGGCATATAGAGGCATATGCAAGAGTCATTACATACCTATAGACTAAGCCTAGGCCATTAGAAACCTAAGACACATGCTAATAAATTATTAACTACTTTGATTACTTAATTAATAAAGTACAAAAAAGGTTTAGATGACCAATGTAATTGCAATCTCTTGACTTATTATCCCAATTCATGTGGGCTTTGAGCTTTGTCTGATTGAACATGGCAAGAATCAATGGAACAGTCCATTTCTCAAGAAAAAAAGAAAAGAGAGAACACCAAGAAATTAAAAATTAAAATAATCCAATTCAACTCTCCTTTCATGTCCATGCCCACTTCTACTAAAATAACTAGTCTTTTTGTTCTTTTTTTTATTATCCTGACAGGGAAAGGAAAGGAAAGGAAAGGAAAGAAAATGCATGGTGCTCTCTCCATTACCCATCTTTATTCGTTTCACACTACTATAAATATTTCTTTTTAACAATAGAATCTACTTATAGTTAATTTTTTTATGAAAATTAAATTTTCATAACTATTTATTCTAATATCATTGGATAATATCATCAACTTGCATTTACTGTTGATTATTATTTTTAATCTAGAATTTTTAAATAATATTTCATTAATATTAATTATTCGCCTATAATTTTCAATTGATTAGTACTAGTTTTACATAAATAGTGTAAATATACCCCTAAGAATAACAGTAAAACAAAATTATTAAATATATTAGTTTATAATAAAAAATAAAGGAACAAAACTTTTATACGTTTTCAAAACTAAATTTTTGGTTGAAATCAATTTTCTTTATCATTTAAACAAATAAATTGTTATTCTCTCACTATAATAACAATAATAATAATTTAACATTGAATCAGTGATGTCATATAATCACATAACATAAAATCAAAATATTAAAGTTTTATTACACACAAAGATATAGTCTAGCGGTAACTATATATATGACCTGACAATAGAAATATTAAAGCTTCATATTCTTATTTGTTAACCAAATGAAAATGAAAAAAAAATATTTTTTTAGTATATTCTTCTAATTTTATCGATTAATACTGTAAATTTATTTTATGATCGGTATTAAATCACAAGCTCACATGAAATAAAAATTATTAATTTGAAGTACTTGAAAATCTAAAAATTTAAAATGAATAACTAAGATTTATTAGTTTAAAAACCTTATAAATGTAATTTTTTAATCAAACATTTAATAACCTAACAATTTCCAAAATTAAAAAACTATTAAAATTCTAATTTTTTTTCCACTATGAGAGTTTGGACATTTATACTTTTAATTCGGTTCAATTTAATTTTTATGATTTTGATTCAAAATCTTAAATCGAATTTTCGCTTTTATATTTTATAAAATTTGTGTTTTTTTTAATTTAGAAATTTTTATTATAAATAAAAATTTTTGTATATATTAATATAATTAAAAATATGAGATTGTAAAATTGATATTGTAAACAAGTACTCCATATTTGATTTGAACTAAAATTAAACATAATTAAAAGTTTTCTTTATTATTGATTGATTCATGTAATAAATATATAAAATTAATTTTTAAATCAAATATTAATAATAATGTAATAATTTTTAAAAATTTTAAGTATAGAGAATTGAATAATTTTTTATATAATATATTTTCAAAATAATTTTTTTATTACATGTGAATTGATGTTTTAGCATTGACCTGATACAAAATATTAATTGATAAAATTAAAAAAATTGCTAGAATTGGTAGTGTTAAAGTTCATGGTTTTTTTTTTCATTAAACCTAAGTTTTATAGGCTTAAAAAAATAAACTATAAGAATTTTAATTAAATAATAGTGAATAATTATTTAATAATGACATTTACTTTAAAAACTGATTATATAATCATTCGGTTCTATTTCAATTTCACTACTTAACCCGTGAGTTAAATTTATTGTTAACTAAAAATATTTAGTAATTTATAGAGAAAAAAGAATATTGATTGACATATTTAACCATAACTATATAACTAAATAGTAATTTATTTTGTAGACATTTTTTATTTATCATGTAATTAGCACATGAAGATAATAATAATATTTTAGTAGAACTAGAGATTAATGAAATATTTAATTCACTTTTATTTTAGTACTTCCTCGTTCCCATAAATTTTACAATCTTTTTTGAATTTTTATAAAAAATAAGAAAGTGATCAAATCACTCCAATTTTAGAAAAAAAAAATTGATCACATTTGCTCAATTCATCAAACCAGATGCAAAAACACCTTTTATTTTTGCATAAAATTCCTGTCATTAGCAAAAAATTTTGCATAAAAAACATGTTGGTATTGAGTATCCGTTGCCCGACCGGCTAAACCTGAATCCGCTCTAAATCCGATGCGGATATTAAAGTTATTATTAAAATCCGTCTTAAACCCGTTTATACACTACTCGAATCCATTAAAATTAGATTGGATCGGGATAGGTACCCGCGCCGGATGGGGTTAAATTGGCATCCTAATGATGATCTTGACCATAATTAGTGTTTATCTCACTCATGGCTTTAAAAAAGCTAACGAAGCTTACAAGCGATGGTTTTTTTGGTATTGATCACATCTTTGGTGTAACTAGTTATTCATTATTTTAGAACAAAATTGGTTATGGGCCTTAAAATTATACTTGGTGTAACTATTTTGTTCTTATATTTAAAAATTATACTATTTCACCCATTTAGTTAACAATTTGACCATCAAATAATGGCCAGAAGGATACAAACTACAATGATAACACAGTGTAATTTTTAAAATATAAAGACAGTAACCAATTAAATCAAAATATACGGATAAAATTGTATTTTTCCAAAATATAACGAACAACACTTTGTTTCCGTCATGGCAGTTACCGACACTTTCACGCTGGCGCCGCTCAGTGTGCTTCCCGAGAAGCCGCTCGGCCTTTGCACCCATCGATCACACAAAACACAAGATTGGGCCCTACCACCACCACTGATATTCCATTTTTCATATTTTATCAAATTAACTGATATTTATATTCAATTACCCAAAAGATAATCACAATTAGATTGTGGATAGGTTTCAAAAAAAAAACAAAAAAATTAGATTGTGGATAAACACTAAATTAAATTAGTGACTTCTCTAATTATTCTTGTGTTGCTTTTATCTTTGTCTATTATTAAACATTTAGGATACATACCGATTGTGGTTCAGTTGGTAACACAAATTAGACATATAGAAAAAACTCTAGATTCAATTCTCACTAAATACGCTTATAAAGTGAGGTGAAAAGTTTTAACTGTTGTTGCTTTTATCTTTGTCTAGCAACACAAGTTGGACATATAGAAATAATAGGATAGCATGCCCATGATTTCCAAAAAACCAAAAATATTTAGGTTATGTGCATATTGGTTAGTACCCGCTTAGAGGGTATATGCCACAACAATCTTCATTTTTTATTTTTATTTTGGCTGAATATATAAATTTATTCTTAAATTTTATAATTTTAATTTTATGGTACCTTAATATTGTAAATAACTTATCGTGCACTTTAATTTATAAATTTTGATAATATTACACACATTTCAATACTTATATCAATAATTTTTGAAGCTTTTAACTTTTATCTGTAAAATATTAACTTGACATATAGTTAGTATGACTTGAAAACAATAATTTTTATAAATTTTAAACTTATTAATAAGTGCTTAATTAATTTAATTTTACAAGTTGAAGTGTTTAATAAAATGATTTTAAAAATTAAAATGTTTAAAAGATGTAATTTTATAAGTTAAATAGATCAAAGTAAAAAATTGAGAGTATTACATAGTTAAAGTAAAAAAGTTTAGAGCCGAATTTATATATTTTGTCTTTTTATTTTAATCATTATTGGATATTTTACATTAAAAAGGGTATAAGATTGAGTTTATCGGCCGTAAATTTAAAAATTATATTAGACCAAGTTAAGTACGTGGTAATAACTACACTCATTCCAACATGATTTGAAAATTAAATATGTTGTACGATATTTTATTTACTGTTGGCTCTCTGTAAATTTTTAGTTTTCAAACAAAAAAAGAAAAAAAGTTATCTTTTATATAAAAAAATGAAATTGATATTAAAAAACTATAAAAATACTTTCTAATAATTAAAAATATAGATTTTTTAAAATTTTTTCTTAATATTTATATGGATTTATGTAGCTAACTAATTCAAAACCTTATGAAATAATATGCAATAAATTGTTATGAATTGTATATACAAAAACATATGATTTTTGTTTTATAATTATACATATAAAAGATAATAAATAATTTATTAATAATTAAAAATATCTTTAGTTATATATATATTTAATTATACATGACAAGTATGTTTTATTATTTAAATTATAAAAATAATGTAATTATTCGTTATTTTACAAGTAAATTGCAATTTCATATGCTGTTAAAAAACGACCTAATTACTATTATATTGCGAAATCAAAAAATAAAATAGGTAAGGTATTGCTCTGCAAACTAGACCAAACCCGCTGGTTTGTCCTTATTGTGCCGAAACACCTTGGGTTGACTTAATGTAGGTATTTTTATTGGGCCTCTTTGCTGGCCCACTTCAGAAAGGAGCAATAACATAAAGGCTCACTTAATGAGCCCTTTTTGTGCATGTGATGTGATGTGTGATTTCAATTCCCATGTGCCCTTTAATGATGCTCTAAAAATTTTTTGATAGCACTTTGATTTGGTGGGTTTTTTCCCTTTTCTTTTCTTTTTTGAATAAATTCTTATGTAAGGTTTTTAGCAAAATTTAGTTATATGGGCCGGACTTCATATAGTGTTGGGTTTAGGGTTCGAGAAACACAAAGGAAATTGATCAAAATTCAGGATCAAATTTTAATATATATATATAATTAAAATAATTAAAAATTAAATTTTTCTCGCTTAAATTTAATATGCAATTTTTCAAAAATATTTATATTTGCCTCTCAATTTTATTTATTTATTTTTAATTTTTACTTTGTTCTGCTCGTAAATGGCATTGAAGTCCTATAAACGAAATTTTAATAAGAAACTTCAAGATATAGAATGGTGAGCATAAAGTAGTTAGTTAGTTAGTTCGTTAGAGGTTGAGACGTAACCTTTCCCCTGTTTGCGTATATGAATGCAATTTCAATTGAAAGTACCTTTCTCTGCAAACACTCCAGTAAATCAAATCTTATAAAATAGGACACCTCACCTTTCAATAAAGTTGCTTCATAAGACACTTTACCTATGAATAAATTTTAATTAATAATATTCAAATTATAGAATATCAATATTCATATGTTCATGTATGTGTTATTTAATACTAATATAAATTGGATGTGAACCTTATAAAATTAAAATAAAAATTTTAATTGAATATATTTGAAACTATTTAGAGTCTAAGGGTCTGTTCGGTAAAATTAGTTGTTTTGATAGCTATTAGTTGTTTTGGTACCGTTTAGCTGTTAACCGTTTAGGTAGCGTTTCATGAAACGCTAAAAACTAAATATTACATGAGTTAATTTTTCATTTCACGAAAAGCTACCATAACCTTTAAAAGTTAGTCCAAATGTTATGCTACCGAATAACTTTTTAAGCGGTGTTTAACGTTTTGACTAATTAAAATTCTAAAAGTTATTCAAAAAACTGTTGCTGAACACAGTTTAAATCCAAAACAATCAAAATTTAAAATGCAGCTTAATTGAATTTTTGAAATCTTTTTATATTTTTTATTTCAAAGAGAATAGTCTCAATCCTACCAGAGTTAGCGTCGTTGATTGTTAAGAAGTATAGTCTATTATTATTATTTATATTTTATAATATATATTTAAAATTTTAAATCTGTTAATTAAGGATGATTATTCTATTGTATAGTCATACTGTTATTTCAATTCATTAGACCTTCTAATAAAAAAATTAAAAATTTAATTTTTTATTCAATTTCTATATTTTTTTCTTTCAATTTTTTTAAACTTCTTCTATATTGTCACTCATCCAAAGTGTAATATAAGGTTGAATGAGTTACGGATCTATTTAGTAAAATTAATTATTTTTTGTGATTGTTAATTGTTTCTATTAGTTGTTTAATTAGTGATTCATTAAGCGTGGAAAAAAAAATTTATAATATATTGCCTTAAACTCTAAGCATTTGTATAGACACTAACATTACTAAACAATATAAATAATAGAGATATTATTTTTTTTTACCTCAAAAAAGGGAATTACTAGGTATGTCAGACACTCTTATAGGAGTGCACGATCCTTGGAACACTGTTGGAAAATGCTACCCCCTTCGTGCAAGATCGTAGCATTGTAGCTCACTATAGTAGAGCCCAGCCTAAGACAGCACAACGCCCCCTTCTTGCAAGATCGTAGTATTGTTTTCCTTAGTCCACGACAGTAGAGCACATAATGGGGTAGCGTAACGGGATGTTGTCATGAAGGATCGAATCGAATAAAACAAACGAATGATCAACGTCTTTACTATTAAGCCACCACCTTTAGTGGTATATATATACATCAATTAAAAAAATAGTATTTTGACCTTAATAAAAACGTTAAATGATATATGAAAATTTATTATCGAATATGGCTTAGGTTGAGTTGAGTATTATTGAGTTAGACTTTACCTCTTTAAAAGTATATTGAAACTCGAATTGAAAAAAACAAATCAAACTTTAATTCGATATGTTTATAATTTTTAATCTATTAAATGAGTTTGATAAATAGATTGAAATTTCGAAAAATCAATACCACTTGACTCATTTATTCCAAAAGTGATGTTATATTGAATGCATTAACTATGAAAGAAGATCAAATGCCCACATCAATAAAACATTCCACGAAAGTAGGAATAACATTAAAACTTTATCCTACTGAAATGCCTTCCTTCTAATAAAAAGTTCTTTTTATTAGGTTCATTTATGAATCAGCCTATAAAACAGATAAAATAAGTTAATTGTATTACTATTATTCAAAGAGTAAGTATTGAAACTAATAAGATATTTATCGTAGTGATAAGCACTTTTAACTCCGTTAAAGAGAAAATATAAGTTTGATATCTGAGAAGTGAAGGAAATTTCACCTTTTAATTTAAAAAAGAGAAAAAGTATTGCAAGTTTGTGCCTTTTCTGGCCAACATGTGAAGGCTTAAGGACACATTTTTCAAGTTAAGAGTCTAACCTACTTTTGAAAATTTTCACTTTTTGACAATGTTTCAAACAAATTTATATAGTTTGGAGTCAACATTCAATCTAGCCAAATTCACTAAATCATTTAATTTGCACGTATCAATCAATTTGCTTTGATTCGGTCAACAAAATAGTAATTTTAAATGTTGGATTAATAGTGTGATTTGAAGTGAATTACTCGGATTAGCCGAAGCTAAAAACACTGTCATTTTAGTTAGTAAAGAGTTCAAATAATCATTTAGTTTAGTTTAATTAATTTGGCCATTTTGATTTTTCAATTCAATTCGGTTTCTATTTTATTTTTTTTCAAGCTTAGTTAATACAAAAGTTAAATTGACTAAATTGGTTAACTCAAATTTGGTTAGATTTTTTATTCAGTTTGATTCGATTAATTCTCCATTCACTTTCATTAATTCGATTCAATTAAACATTTCACCGAACCAATCAAATGCTCACCCGGTACATATAGTAGGAGGAGATGAGAAACTAACCCATGGATCTTATCAAAATAAAGGTTTTAATGAAAATAAAAATGAGAAGGAAAAAAAATATAAAAGCTAAAGAAATATATGGGTTTTAGGTTAAAAAATTCAGTAATTGTGTTAGTCGGGTTATATTAGATTTTAAAACTTATTAATTATCATTATTACATATTAAATATCAAATTAAAAAGTTAATTACGTTAGACAATCAAAACATAAAAAATAAAAAAAAAATTTAAAATTCACTTATAACTAACTGGAAAACAGTTTTTGACAAAAATAATGCTATCCCAAAAACTATTTCTCAATCTAATGTCATTTCAAAATTATTTACCCATTTAATGTTTGTCTGACATGGAGAGGGAGTGTTACATTGGAACCACAAAACCACAAACTCAATTGATGGTTTCAGTGTGATAGAAAAAGTAATCCGTACTGACAAATAATCAATAATATGAATAAATAATAATTTTTATTTTGTATTGAGACCACTAATCTAATTTATGGTTTCAATATAACATGAAAATTTTAAATTGTCAATTTGACTTTTCGTTAAAATACACATTTCATTTGGTGATTTTAGTGCAGATGTAGGATATGACCATTGGTTAGCAAAAGGTACGTTAGAAAATATTATTTTGTTAAGAGTCTATCAAATTAAATAATGTTTCAATAAAAAAATAATTATTCATTCAAAATATTTTTTAACTAAAAAAACACATATGATTTAGTGGTTTTGATTCACAATTATTTCAAGTTAAGTAAAAAAATATAAATTTTTTTATACAGTTAAAAATTACCGACAACAATAAAGTGCTTTAAATTGAATTTGTATTATGTCAAAAAATATCTCAATAACTAATATATGAAAAATTAATCATATTAATGTCTACCCACATGTCATCTTGTACCACACCTTAGAGGCCTTTTATTACAAAGTGAATTTCAGCATACTGCATCTTTTTTAATATATTGATATTCTTCTCCATACTCAATATTTATATCGACACTCATGTGAAGAGCTTGAACAATATTCACAGATGGTAGTAGTGGGATACAAAATATCATATGAGTCTGGGTGTCATCATCATCATCTTAAAAAAAAATCATTAAATGAGTGCCTCCTGGTATGAGATATAGATCAATCATGTGTGCCGAAAGACGCTGCAGAACTTATATTTTTATTACTTAACTTGAAATAATTGTGAATCAAAATCACTAGATCATATGTGTATTTTGGTAAAAAAAAATATTTTGAGTGAACAATTATTTTTTTATTGAAACCACTGTTTAATTTGGTGGATTCTTAGCAAAACACTTCTCAGCGTACTTTTTCTTAATATAACACCCCGAAATTTTTATTTCGAAACATTCTCATTTAAATTTAAATTGTAAATTATTAGCCAATAATATTACGCCACGTAATATTATGGGAATCGAAAATCATTTTGGTTCACCCGAAAATTTATTGAATAACCGTTAATCGAATAAAATCGGACCAATATTTTTTTAATTGGACCGAATTAATTTAAATTAGACCCGAATCGGATATTTTTGAAAAACACTGTGCGTCACTATT